>PVJH01035695.1:0-19357 GCA_004026705.1 Nesogale talazaci
CTGCGGACTATTTCACTTGTACTTTGCTATGTAATCCTCAAAAGAACTTTCTAAAAGCATGTGCAGCTAAGAACATGGAGGCTCAGAGAGGCTGGGTGACCTGCGCAAAGCCACACATCTGGTCAATGGCAAAGTGAAAAGAGGAGAGTGCCCCCCAGCCCAGCTCAGGTCTTTTGTATAACTGCCCGCCTGCCTTCACATCTTCTGCGGGCTTCTGTCCTCACGGGACAGAGCTCCATTCAGATCCTCCTGGCTGATTCTACTCAAGCTTATAATCCAGCCAGCTTACCTGCCAACTGGAAGCTGGCCCTCCGGCCCTTCTGGAAGCCACACTCTATATTGCTTCTTTGTTTACTTTAGGGTATGGTTCCTGCAAAGACTAGAATAAACGAGAGTTTATAAGATAAAGGGGTTCTTGCTTTGAATTCTGAGGGCTTGGTGCCACCTGGGACTCAGTACCTGCTGTTTCTGAGACCGTCACTGTTTACGGGAGTAGAAAGTCCTGTCTTTCATGAAAGGAGTGACGGGTGGCTTCAAACCACTGACCTTTAGGGCTGCAGTCCCCAGTGTAACCTCTACATCACCTGGTTCTGAGTCTAATTAGGAGACAGAAACCCCTAAAACCAAACCAACTGCCAATTCATTGATTCTGACTCCAGGTGGATTCTCTGTTGCTGTCATTGGCGAGAGATGCCTTTGATTGGATTCAGACTTGTAGTGACCCTGCAGGATCAGGTAGAGCAGCGCTCTGTGAGGTTTTCAAGGCTGTGACCTTTTGGAAACAGGCAGCCTTTCTTCTGTGATACCCTAGGTGAAACCGAACCACCTACCCGTTGGCTAGTAGTCTGGCACTGAACCAAGTGACCTACCTGTAGGTTCGGCAGGGGAATCTTAAAATAAACAGCGATCCCCTGTTCTCACAGAGCCATGAAAGATCTCAGCAAACTCTTCATGGTACTCTAGGGGAGGTGCCTTGGTGGTGCAGCAGTTAAGCGCTGGGTTGCTAAAGAAGAGTGGCAGTGATGGAGAGGTTCCAACCCACCTTCAGCTTCAGGAGAAAAGACCTGGTGATCTGCTCGCTTGAACATGACAGCCTAGGAAGCCGTGCAGGGGCAAGTCTCCTCTGTTCTGTAGGGTCACCGAGTGTCAGCATGCCCTAGGGGGCACCCATCAGCATTCACAACCCCCGGGCTGAGGGAGACAACTGAGGAAGGGCTCCGGGATGAAGGTGTGTTTAGCCTGTCAGACAGCAGAGAATCCCCTGGTTTGGCCAGGTAGGGGCTCATCTGGAGTTGCTATCTGCCACCCTTTTGAGTGCAGGTAGAAACAGGTGATTAGCAACCCCCTCGAGTGGGAGCCCAGGTGGGGGTTTGTAGAGAGGGTGGAGAGGCCAGCACAAGCAGATGACCTTCAGAGGAGGGGGCTTATGCACTGAGGCTCTGCTTTCCATGTGAAAGGGTTTGACTTCTCTGAAGGGAAAAACTCCGGAAGGAAAAACTCTTGGCTTTGCAAGAGAAAGAATGCTGGTCAAAGCCTGGTTTGTAATCCGAGTGGGTTTTTATAGATGATAGCAGTTTCAGGCGTTACCTGCACAGCCACCCTCCTGGCAGTGCTCACCCACAGGAGGCAGACGTGGAGGTGGAGAAGAGCGGGAGGTGGTTACAGCTGGAAACGAGGGCCCGTGGTCTCCAGGTTCCAGTCTTCTAGTGCCTGCGGCTGGGAGGTGTCGTCAAAGATGCTGGCTGAATTAAGCCCACATGGCCGGGCTTGGTCCAATCCAGGCATTCTGCCCACTGGCTCGGGGCCTGAATTGGCACTTGCACCTTTAGCCTTTATTGGCTTCTAACTTCTTGTTGGGGATTCCTAGGCATGGAGAGGAACAACCCCTATCTTACTACCTATCAAAAGGGTTATCAGTTGGCTGAGGCTGCAAGGTCTCACAGCCGCCCTGTGTGGGGCCTGCTCAGCTGCATGTCTTTACCCGCCCAGCAAAGGCCCCACCCATGATGCTTCTCCTTCGAGCAACGTCCCACTAGCACTCTCCAGCGAGAAAGTCTAATTTTGTTTTAGGCATGTTTGTTAAAGGCATAACATCTAATTTAGCACAGAACATGGGGCCGCTAGTATTTGAAGCTGAGACAATGAATTAACAACAGACAACTTCTCCACCACAGAAAGAAAGGGTTCCCAACTGGCAGAGCCTTGGCAGACCTGGGTTCAGGTCCTACCACACCTGTTGGTTACTAGTTATGTAATCTTGGACACGCTCCTGAACCCGTCGGATGGCCAGGCTCCTCATTTGTCCAGCAGCAACCTACACCCCCCGTTCGGGACAGCTCTGAGGAACTGAGGAAGCGAGTGCTAGCCACCTACCGCCACACAGAGCCCCATGCGTTGCCATCGAGCTGGTTCCAGCTCAGGCTGCTCTCCAGAGGCTCCCGGGGCGCGACTCAGCACCTCTGAATGACTTCGAACCGTTCATGGAATAATGGAGTGTTTACCCCTGGCTAGGGGCAAAGAGACACCTGATTGGTGGTGGTGCTCTTATATCAGTCAGGGGCAGAGCAGACTGGCAGCCCTTTGTTCATCCTAGCTTGATGCCTACATAGTGGCCAGAGCTGTTTCATGCCTAGGGCACATAAAAAAAATAATAATGAAGTGCTTAGCCCTTTGCACCACCACAGATTCTTACTTGACTCACAAACTGAAAGGAAACCCAGCCTGTCACTTGCAGTCAGGTTGATCAGACAGTAGCACTGCCTCAGAGGATATCTGAGACTGCCATCTTTATAGAAGCTGACTGTCCCGGAGGCCCAGTGGTTAGCCAGTCAGCTGCTTGCTTAGAGGTGAGTGATTCGACTCCACCAGCCACTCCGCCCTTAAGATTACAGCCTAGGAAAGAGCTCGTGCTGTTGGAATGGACCAGACAGTAATAGATTTCATTGCATTTAAAACACCAGGCCCTGAGAGGGGGTGCCCTGATTCCAGAGAATGTGAAAGATTGATGACATGCAGTCTGTTTAGAATAGCAGTGCTCAACCTGTGGGTCATGACCCCTTTGGGGGTCAAACAGCCCTCTCACAGGGGTTGCCCAAATCATAACAGTAGCAAAATTACAGGGGTGAAGTAGCAACAAAAATAATTTTTGGCTGGGGGTCATCACAACATGAGAAACTGTATGAAAGGGTCACAGCATTAGGAAAGTTGAGAACCACTGATTTAGAAGGATTAGAAACCTCCCTGGAGTTGAGGGTGAATTTAAGTGAGGTGAGCAAACAAGATAGACAGTGTCTTCCTGGTCTCCTCTGGACAGCTTTGGAGCACAGAGGTTGGGGCACAGAGAGGACTACTGTGAGACAGAGAACCACCAGGGAAGAGGCTGTGCCCATTTGCTCCATCCCTGTCTTTGGAGATTGTGGTATGACCTCAGTCCCAAGCCAAAGGAGTTGTGCACTCACCCCCACCCCCCTAAGTCTGTCGCGTTCCCATCTCTGTGGCTCATACCACGTCTACCTCCCCATGGAAACCAAGCCTACATGCTCTCTTCCTTCTTCAGTACAGATCTCAGGAAAAGACCTAACAGAAACTACCAATGGAGTAGATAAAGCTTACTGTGCTTACTTCTTACAGGAACATTTGCACTATGACAAAAGAATAAACAAAACGCAATTTTCCCAATCAGGGATTTATTTATTGGATTTCAGGCAGCTGAGAAGACACCAAGGATGTTCCCAATATCCTAAAATCTCACACCTACTCATTCAGAAGTGAGCCCTACTGGAAGCAACCATTTTAGTTGTGTATAAGCTGGTTCACATGTTTTTACTATCCTACTAGGCACAAGTTTATTCTTTTTTTTTTGGGGGGGGGACATCACTGCCCTCTGGTGGTGGGAGTAGGAGGCCCAGCCTTGACTGCTGCTTTTGAACCTACAACGCAGTGGGCCGCAGTCCCGCGCACAACCACTACGCCACCGGGGCTCAGCCCAATTTATTCTATTTTATTATTATTATTTAATCATTTTGTTGGGGGCTCGTACATTGCTTTTCACAATACATTGTTACATATACTGTACCAAGTACCTTCACATACCTGCTTTCATTAACATTCTCCAAATATCCACTTTTCCAGTTGGGCCTTTGATATCATTTTTTTTTCCAGATTTATTTCAGACACAATGAGAGGTCTCTGGAAATCTTTTTTTTGTTTTTTGGGGGGGGGGCATCACTGCCCTCTGGTGGTGGGAGTAGGAAGCCCAGCCTTTGCCCCTGTGGAGCTGGATTTGAACCTCCATCTCAGTGGGCCGCAGTCCCGTGCACAACCACTACGCCACCGGGGCTCAGCCCCAGTTTTTGGGGTTTTTTTTGCTTTTTCTTATGGAAAATTTCACATTGTTTTAAACGTAGAAAGTAGAACATCACCCAGCTCCACTAACAGTCAATGTTATCCAATTGCAGTTTACCCCTTTCTCCCTCTGCTTCCCCTCCCACCACAATTTTAAAGCAAATCTCAGACTCCCTATCTTTGGGAAACTAGTTCAATGATATCTCCAGCATCCTCAATCCCCGAGTTAATTCTCATGGTTCTATTGTGTCTCTTTCTTTAAATCCAGTGTCTAAGTGGAATGTGGAGAATGTGGGCTTCCAAGAACTGAAGTCAGAATTTACGGAGGTTTCTGCGTCTCGAGTCCCCCAGGAGCACCCCTCCGCTCGACCCAGGGATGGAGACAGAAACGCTGGTATGGTTTCACATCTCTGCCTCGGCTGTGCCCTGTGTGGTCTGTGTTCAGATTTAGTGTCATGTTTGGAGTTGGTCAGCCACCCAGGGGGGCAAGCAAGCAACTTCCCGGCATGCAGAGGGAGAGGACGCATGGCTCCTCTTTGCTCTTTGGATCGAGTTAGGAGCAAGTCAGCCTTCCCTAACAGAGCTTGCCTTGTCACCCATAGCTGGGAACCGGGGTGGGCTGCTCTGCGGGTGATAAAACCTGTTGCCCATGAGTTGGTTCCTACTCATGGTGAGCCCACGAGTAAGGATAACTGTGCTAACTCAGGTTTGAAAGGGCTGATTTTTTCATTTTTATTTTTTGGAAGTAGATCACCCAGCCTTACTTCTGCGGCACCTCTAGGTAGACATGAACCACCAACTGTGTTAACCGTTTGTACCACACTGGAAGTCTGAAGAAAGATGAGAGATGCGCGTTTTTGCTTTTTACCCCCTTGTGACAGAGAATTAATTGTATCAGAAGATTACGTTTCGAGCAGTTCCTTCATCTCTATCTGAGGATTAAGTATACATCCGTGCTCACGGTCTATAGCGAAAGGTGTCTTTGTTGAACTCTGGACATTGACAAAAAGTGCGATTTGCCCTTCTCCAAGGGCAAATCTTGGAGGCTGACTTTAAAACACAGGTTGTGATTTCAGAAACTATAACTGTTGGCATGGCTGACAGGTCTCACTGGCACTGAAGGACACGCATAGGAGGAGGGGTCTAAGACCCTCACAAAGTGATCCTTGGAGCTTGCGCAGCTAATCTCCACCTTTTTTTTTTTAATATAGATTTTATTGCGGGCTCTTATAGGTGTTTGGTTGGTTGGTTTGGTTTTTTTTGGGGGGGGGTGCATCACTGCCCTCTGGTGGGAGTAGGAGGCCCAGCCTTGCTCCTGGAGAGCTGCTGTTGGGTTTGAACCACTAACCCAGTGGGCCACAGTCCTGCACACAGCCACTATGCCACCAGGGCTCAGCCCCTTATAGGTCTTATAACATTCAATACATCATTCGTATCAAGCATACAATTCCTGGAGCCTGGGCTTATGATAGTGCCTTCAGTGCAACTCGATCTTCTCCCTCCAATGCCATTGGTCCAGAGTTGAATACGGACCAATTCTTTTTGGTACAGTGGTTGTGTGTATTCCTTCTATCTTCTTTTGATGCACCCTGTGTAATACAATGTTTTGCCCCAGGGTTCTTCAATTTTGCAAATCGAGGCTTGAATTTTTCTTTTTTTTTTTTCTTTATTTTTTTTGGGGGGGCCTCACTGCTCTCTGGTGGTGGGAGTAGGAGGCCCAGCCCCACTGCTGGAATTGAACCTCCGTCCCAGTGGGCCGCAGTCCTGCGCACAATCACTATGCCACTGGGCTCAGCCCTTATGAGACTTGAATTTTTCAATCCATTCTTTTAGTTAGAAAAATGCTGACTGTGCCCTTCCCTTTAGGTTTTCTACCTCCAAGTCTTTTCACTTTTGTTAGAAGGCATTGCCTTCCCAAACTACGGCACTCTTTGAAGTCATCTGCTCAATTCCTGTACTTCATTCTTTCTTTTGTTTCAGCAATTCTATATGCTAGAGGAAGATTCAGAGTCTCTTCTGACATCCTATTTGTTTTCTTTCTCTCCAGTCTTTTTAATGACCCCTTTCTTTCTATGTCCTTAATATTGTCCTGCAACTCATCTGGTCATTAGTGACCAGTGCATAAAATTTATTCTGGAGATGGTCTCTAAATTCAGGTGGGATATAGTTAAAGCTGTTCCTTGGCTGTCATGGCCTTGTTATAATTTTCTGCTGATACCATCTTATATTTTGCTATCAAGTGCTTTTGGCTACCACATCAAAGACTGTGTTTTGGCATGTACACAGACCTGCTCACTTCTTAACTTCAATTTTTGTTTTGTTTTGTTTTGTTTTTTGTGGGCATCACTGCCTCTGATGGTCGTGGGCGCTACCCAGCCACCGCTGTATTTGAACCACCAAGCCCACAGGCTGCAGCTCACTTCTTAACTTCAATTTTTTTGTTTTGTTTTGTTTTTTGTGGGCATCACTGCCTCTGATGGTCATGGGCGCTACCCAGCCACCGCTGTATTTGAACCACCAAGCCCACAGGCTGCAGTTCCGCACTCAACCACTTACGCCACCGGGGCTCAGCCCCTCTTAACTTCAATTTTGTCAGCTTCCCCCTTCCCATAATCTAAATAACCTCCTCTCCAGAACCCACAGATATAAGGCCAGTGCTTAAAAGTGTTTGTTTTCCTCAGTTTTATGTTTTCCAATGTGGAATTGTGAACTATGCTATATATTGCCATCCTCTTGATTACCTCTCTATTTCTAACTTACAAAAACAGAAACCACAATGGCAACCAAAGCCAACAGTGTGATTTTACAAAGTGCTTCTTGCATTTGTTTAGTGGGAAGAACAAGGTTGGCTTTAGAGTTATGTTAAGTAAGTCACCGCCTTGAAGCTCCCATAAGATCTAGCATGCCTTGGAAACCCTATACAGGCTTTCTGTGAGTTGGAATCCATTTGATGGCATTGATTTTGTTTTCATTTTTTTCTTTCAATTCTTCGCTTTTGATTTTTTTTCTTTCTAATCACCAATATTTGTCGATTCATCTTGATTGCAAGTCTGATGGGTTGACAAATTCTACCAAATATTTTGAATAGTCTACAGATATCCAAAATTTGGGGGAAATATTCATTTAGCTTTGGCATTATTGGTTGGTCCATAATTTGAGTAATATGTATTACTGATCTTCCTTGTAATGCATATGGCTATTATCCAATGACTGGTAGTATGTGTATAATCTTGAAATGTTCTTTGGGATGATGAAGGTTTCCACATCCCTTTTATTATTAATATTATTGTTAAATACTTTTATTTGGGGCTCTTACATCTCATCACAATCCATACATTCATCCAGTGTGTCAAGCACATTTGCACATATGCTGCCATCATCATTGTCAAAGCATTCTCTTCCCACTTGAGCCCCTGACATCAGCTCCCCATTTATTTCCCCTCCCCCACCCAGCCACTCTCACAAATGCTTGATAAGTTATAGATTATTAATTTCATATCTTGCATTGTCTTCCATCGCCCCTTACCCAATTTTCCATTGTCTATCGCCCTGGATGGGGTTATATGTTGATCCTGTGAGCAACTTCCCCTTTCCCCCCCACCCTGCCCTAATCCTCCTGGTATCTCTACTCTCATTGTTGGCCCCCCAAGGATTTATCTATCCTGGATTCCCTGTGTTTTGGGCTCTTATCTAATCCCATTTGTAAAGTAGAACTGAGGTCATGATGGTAGGTGGAAGGAAGCATCAAAGAACTAAAGGAAAGTTGTATCTTTCATCCGTGTTATACTACATCTCGACTGGCTCATCTCTTCCCTTCCCAGTGATTCCTTTGTGAGGGGATGTCCAATTGTCTACAGATGGGCATTGGAGCACCACTCCATGCCCCCCTCCCCCATTCACCTTTGGTATGGTTTTGTTCTGGGTCTTAGATGCTTGTTACCTGATCCCATCCACATCTCATGACCATACAGGTGGTGTACTTCTTCCATGTGGGTTTTGTTGCTTCTCAGCTAGATGGCCACTTGTTTATCTTCAAGCCTTTAAGATTCCAGACACTACATTTTTTGATAGCCAGGCATCATCGGTTTTCTTCACCACATTTGCTTATGCACCCATTTTGTCTTCAGTGATCTTGTCAGGGAGGTGAGCATCGCAGAATGCCAGATTATTAGAATAAAGTGTTCTTGTTTTGAGGGAATACTTGAGTGGAGGCACAATGTCCATAGATATGAGTTCTGTTCCTCTCTTACTATCTATAACTATATTTACATATGTCCATGCCTATATTTAGGCCTCTTTAAATCTCCTTTACCTCCTGGTTCTTTCCTCTACTTTTCTCTTGTCCCATCATCATGTTCAGCCTTCATTCAGTAGTAATTCCTCGCTGCTACATTACCCTTGATTAAGCCCCACTCGGCAACCTTCTCTCCATTGATTTTTTTTCCTCAATGATTTTACTGGGGGCTCTTATAGCTCTTATAGCATTCAATACACCATTTGTATCAAGCATATTTGTACACATGTTGCTATATTCATTTCCAAATAGTTTCTACTTGAGCCCTTGGTATACTCTCCACTGTTTTAGTTCACTTGTTGTCCCCTTGTCCCTGGGTTGGTTCTCCCCTGCCTCTGTTCCTTTCTCCCACCTCCCCTTCACCTAGATCCACTCCAAAACCATTGGTCCTGTTCTTTTCATCTCTGAATTGTTTATCCCGCCTAGCTTATCTAGATACACATGCAAATACATTAATAAGTGCAAACACCAGGCAAAGCAAACAAAACAACAAAGGAGAATAAGACCAACAAAACAATAACAACAAAAAGAAAGTTACTGACAAAAATAGAAAAATAGTTCAAGGTCTGTTTATTGGCCTTTATGAGTGTTTTCCAGTGATTGGGGTGCCACACTCTGTCTCCAAAGTCTATTTTGGTATTCTCCTAGGATTTCATCCTTCCCCACCCCCTTTAATTTGTCATTCCTGGCATGGTAAACTGTAAGAAGGTCTCATGTGAAATGGCCCATGCCCACCCCTTCAGCTCACTCTTTATGCATTCTACTCTATTTTTCATGACTTCAGTTCTTCCCTGATTCAAACTTTGTACCTTCCACATTCTGATTACTAATGGCTTGTTTATAGCTTTTCCTTCTAATTCTGAACCATGCCACATCAGCAAAGAAAGGTCTCCAAAGCTTTGCTCCACTCTCGTCATTAACGCCAACTTTATTTTAAGGAGATAGCTCCTTTCCGTCTCTATTTTTAATGCTTTCTGACCCGAGGGACTCATCTTCCAGCACCATATCAGATGGTGCTCCATTGCTGGCCAAGAGGCTTCCACAGGTCAGTTTTCTTCAGAAGAATCATGCCAGGTCTTTCTTTCTGGAGTCCTGGTCTCCCACGTGGAAGTTGAGACATCTACTACCGAATCACTAGGGTCCGCTACAGGACATGATGAGGGGGCTTTAAAAAGTTCATGGGGGGAAATTCCATGATCTTTTTATTCTATTTTTCCATGAACTTTTTGAAACCCTTCCTATATTCAGAAGTAATATTTACAACAGCCCTATGACCATACACACATATACAGTATATACACATATATGTGTGTATACACACACACACACACACACATATATATATATATATATATATATATATATATATATAAATTGTTTTTCCCCCTAATGCACTAGGATGTGGAGAGCTGGTTTGGATCGGCGAGCCTGTCACTCTGAGAACAGCCGAAGCGATCAATGGCAAGTACGGCGTGTGGATGAGAGACCCCAGGCCCACCTACCCTTACACGCGGGAGACCACCTGGAGAGTGGACACGGTGGGCACCGACATCCGCCAGGTGTTCGAGTACGACCGTGTCGGCCAGTTCCTACGGGGCTACCCTTCCAAAGTGCACGTGCTGGCCACGCCGCTGGAAAGCACGGGCGCCGTGGTGTTGGCGGGCAGCCTCTACTTCCAGGGCTCCGGCTCCAGGACGGTGATCAGGTATGAGCTGAGCACCGAGACCGTGAGGGCCGAGCGGGACCTCCCCGGAGCCGGCTACCACGGCCAGTTCCCGTACTCCTGGGGCGGCTACACGGACATTGACTTAGCCGTGGATGAGTCGGGGCTCTGGGCCATCTACAGCACCGAGGCGGCCAAAGGCGCCATTGTCCTGTCCAAGCTGGACCCAGAGACCCTGGACCTGGAGCAGAGCTGGGAGACCAACATCCGTAAGCAGTCTGTCGCCAACGCCTTCATCATCTGCGGCACCTTGTACACCGTCAGCAGCTACTCGTCGGCAGACGCCACGGTCAATTTTGCCTATGACACGGCCTCGGGCAGCAGCCGGGCCCTGAGCATCCCGTTCAAGAACCAGTACAAGTACAGCAGCATGGTTGACTACAACCCCCTGGAGAAGAAGCTCTTCGCCTGGGACAACTTCAACATGGTCACCTATGACGTCAGGCTCTCCACCCTGTGAAGAGCCTCCAGGATGCACCAGGAAAGGCCGCAGGAGAAGCTGTTCAGAGTTTGGGGGAGAAGCAGGCCATCCGACCCCCATCCTGCTGTCCTCAGCTTTCATTAACCCACAGAGGGTGCGCGGTCTGGTGCTGGGCTGTGGAAGAAGAGTGACCAGGGCATGTAGGCCGTTGCATGTTATACAGCTATTCTTGTCTTCCACCCGCTTGTGAGGAGATGTTTAAGTCCTCTAGTGATTTGAGGTAAATGCTAGATAATACCTAGTTGCTTCTTCATGAAAACCACAGAGCTTTTACTAAGTAGCCCTCACTGCCTCACAGTGGTTATGATTGGAAAAGTTTGGCAAAGGTGGGCTGCCCTGTGCAGAATCCAGGACACCCCCACCCCCTGAGTGTCTGGCTTGTGGTAGGGGATCACAGAATAGAAAGAAAGACACCATAAGAAGCAACATTTCCTGCGGCCCACTGGGACGGAGGTTCAATTCCAGCAGTGGGGCTGGGCCTCCTACTCCCACCACCGGAGAGCAGTGATGCCCCCCACCAAACAAAAAAAGAAGCAACATTTCCTTTGGAAGAGAAGCCATTCTTGTGGCCTCCTTTAAATACTCAAGTCCTTAAGATGAGTTTATTACACTTGGCTTCTAGTGCTCCTGGGAAAGTCCAGCTGAGAATTATATAATGCACCGCTGTGGAATAAAATTATCTTAGAAAAATTTATCTCTGAACCCGGTAGATTCTTTGTACAAAAGAGGAATGGACATTTGAACCATCAGAGAATTCCTTGGGCTTGGGAAATGTGACTGTGTGTGCGTGTGTGTGTGTGTGTGTGTGTGTGTGTGTGTGTATGGAGATAGAGAGAGAGAGGGAGGGAGGGAGAGGCTGTACCTGGTGTCTGAGAAGCCGCCCAGGATATGACATAAAGCTCACACTGGAACCTAGACCTACACACTCGTACCCCCTGGAATCCCTTGACCCTTCCAAAATGATCTTTTCATCTTCCCCCGACACCCCCTCTCTTCACACAAGCTTCCTGAGGCCGTAGGGGTCAGTCCCGCAGCCACGGGCGCACTCTGTACAGCATGCTTGTCTTCCATCACTGCCTTCGTGCCTCGCTGTTAGTATTCAGCTGAGACTCCCAGCCGTGGGTGAGTTGTCGGTGGATAACCCTTGTGGTGACATCTGTGCCTAGGAAGGACGAGGGTCAGGGGCTCGAGGGGTGTGCGGGCGCAGTGAAGAAGGTGCCAGCGAGAGTCCATTTCTTTTTTTTCTTTTTTTTATTTTAGGCTTCACTGCCCTCAGGTGGTGGGAGTAGGAGGCCCAGCCTTTGCTCCTGGGAGCCGGAATTGAACCTCCATCCTAGTGGGCCGCAGTCCCGCGCACAACCACTATGCCACCAGGGCTCAGCCCGAGAGTCCATTTCCGGCTGCCTGCCTTGTCTCTACCGTCACTTCTCAGCCGGGCACCCTCCGTGCTGGGATGATCAGACAGCTCAGGCTTACAGCTGGTTCCTAGCTTGTTCCAGGATCTTGAGGAACTTCTCAGAAGCCTGCTGACACCATAGGAAACAACAGGGAGTCCAGCCCTCTCTTCCTAGACCAGCGTTCTCAACTTGTGGGTGGCAACCCCTTTGGGGGTTGAAGGACTTTTCACAGAGGTTGCCTGATTCACAACAGTAGCCAAATGAAAGTGATGAAGTAGCTATGCAAATAATGCTACGATCGGGGGTGGGATGGGGGTGGGGGTGTCACCACCACCTGAGAAGCTGTATGAAGGGGTGAGGCATGAGGAAGGCAGAGAACCAGTCCTAGCCCCATCTCATTCTGTTACTGCTGCTCCCTGCGCGGCCCTGGTTGGGGCCAATTCTCGCAGCTGCAGAGGTCTTCCCCGGAAGCAAGCACCAACACCTCTAGGGCCTTCACCTCCCTGGAAGGCCTGGGAGGACCTCTCTAGCAGCTAAACTCTCCCTTTCTCTCAGAAGTTCCCTTGACTCTCCAGATTTTATTCAGATCTCAGGGAGGGGAAAGTCTAGACACTTTGCTGTGCAATTTGTTACCTCTTAGTTTTTAGTGTGAAGCAATTCAAACATTCACCAAAGTAGAATAAAATGAGCCCCAAAGTGCTATTAAATTATGGTTATTGGTATTAGTTGATCTTTTTTTTGGGGGGGGGCATCACTGCTCTCTGGTGGTGGGAGTAGGAGACCCAGCCCCACTGCTGGAATTGAACCTCCGTCCCAGTGAGCTGCAGTCCCGCGCACAACCACTACGCCACCGGGGCTCAGCCCTAGTTAATCTTGTTGTACATGCCTCGCCCTCATTCCTTTCCCCCACCTATCCCTGAGAACTTAAAACAAATTTTCAGACAGCAGATAGTCATGCAGGCTCATTCAATGGGACGAGGACTAATAGCACAGCTCTTGAAAGTCAGAGCCCCAGGGGGATGGACAACAGAAAAGTGGATCAAAGGGAGACTACTGTCGGTATAAGACATGAAAAAATATATATAGACATGAAAAATTATCAAGGGTTCATGTGGAAGGGAGGGTAAGGGAGGGGAAAAGAGGAGCTGATAGCATGGGCTCAAGTAGAAACAAACTTATGAAAATGATGGCAACATACATAAAAATTTGCTTGACATAATGTAAGTATATATGTATGATGATAAGAGCTGTAAACAACACCCCCTCACCCCAATAAAATGATTTAAAATGAAAAGAAAGAGCCAAGGCTGAAAGCTACCCCTGCCCTCCTCCCACTCCCCTTCTGTTAGGTAGGTAGGACAGGGACTGGGGCGTCCATTGCACATGCTCAGAGGTTTGAGCTTCCATCCACAAAGGGGTGGTCCACCTAGGTGGGTGTCGCACCTAGATTGACCCATCTGGGCCTGGTGAATTCAATTCAGCTAATGGGGTTGACCAGGATCGTGGACCACGCCTCCAGCAGAGCATCTGAAAAGGTGGGATTCAGAGCTCACCACAGGTTTCTTTTTCTTCTCTCCAGCAGCTTTTCAACAGGGTGTGTGTGTGTTGGGCGAAAGGGGGAAAGGAGGAGGGGAGTGTCCTGAGGGTGTCTGTGTAAATCTGAAACTCCTTCTATCTTTCATAAAACTCACTTGGATCACAATCCAGGCTTTAATCCAGGCTTTGGAGTGAATTCTTTCTCCTGTGAAGCCAAGAACCTGAGGTATTTCTCCCATGAGGGCGATCTAACACTTCCACCACTCCTCTTTAACCAAGAACCATGAGCGACTTGGGAGAGGAGGAGAAGCAAAACCGTGGCAAAACCCAAACCAGTTGCCATTGAGTCAACTCCAACTCATGACCATGCCAAGCCCATGTGGTCGGAATTTTACACCATCTGGTTTATAGTGACTGAATTTTTGGAAGTAGATAACAGAGCTCCTTTCTGAGCCACACCCCCCCTCACCGCTTCACCCCCCTCAAACCTCTAACTGTTCAGACAGTGGGGGATACAGAGGGCTTCCCCGGGTGTCCCCCTAAGTATATGTTTGAAACAAATGGTAAATGCCTGTACACTTGGAGGTCAATGTCAGCTGCCTAGAGGTTCTCTTCTTGAGGGTATGAGCCCTCTATCGCAATCAGACCCTATGGCCTGTCCCACCATACGTGGAGCCTACTCCCTGCTGATATGGACAGTGAATTGTTCCCCTGAAGAAGAGCCCAGAGCAAGGTCAATCCAGTTCAAGGTCCACCGATGTTAGGCTGCCATCTTGAATCTAAGATCTGCCCATCTTGTCACATGTGTGCCTCTAGTGACCTCTCTTTCTGATTGCGTGTGCACCACTAGCTCATCCCCTTCCTGTCACACATATTGTTGGGGCCAGGGTCAAATCGGGCAGTCCCCCGGGCCAGGCAGCCCCTTGCATCCCCTTGCACCAGCCTCACAAGAAGGAGATGAACCATCTGCTGAACTTTGTAACCCCTGCCTCTGGCATTTCACAGAGCTGATCTCCCCACAGGGCACAGCCCCTTCATCGAGTTCATCTCAGGGCCGGGTCTGTACAATCTCTTCCCTCAGTGTTTCAGGAGGCGGATCTGCGGAAGGCACAATGTACTCACAGACCATATATATGCTCAGACCCTGAAACTGCAACATCAGAAAACCTCATTCCCCTTATCAGAACATATGTCCTTGGCTCATGCTCTCTGTATGTCCCACCACCTCACTGCCAGGCGCAGCTTTCCTGGCCTTACGGGCCTCGGAACCACCCAGGAGCTCAAGATGCTCCTGTCCCTTTCTCTGCTGTCCCTTCCCTTCCCGAAGTGCTTACCTCCAATGAAGCCTGCCTTTACTTGTCATTCCTCACTAAGCTCTATCTCCTTTCTGTGGCTCCAACTCAACCTCTCACATCTGCCTATTGGGTGGCCCCTTCCTGCTACATGGGTGGCTACCTGTAATCAGGAGGCTTGCTCAGCCCCTAAGTATCTATAAGCTGTGATTAGAAACATAACGGACTCCAGCTGCTGAGGTCATGGCCATCTCGGAGGTGAGCATGTTACCGTGAAATACATCTGACTCCTTTATTTCACTCTCACTCCGATCTCTATCTTCTATGACTTTACTATGATCTTTATCTATTATCGGTACAATTGTGCCAAGAGACCCTGCAGCTGTCAGAGGCTGACAAGGCAGCACTTGACTGTGTTGGTTTTCGTAGCCGTCAAGAACTCTGAAATCTTGGCCAAACCAAATAAAAACATAGCCCACTACCAGTGAGTCCATTTTCACTCATACCAATCCTACACAGGGTGTCTGAGACTGGTTGCTTCATAGAAGCAACCTCACCTTTTTTTGTGTCAAGTGACTGGTGTATTTGAAGTGCTGACCTTGTAGTTAGTAGCCCAATGCCTAACCCACAGTACCACTAGGGTTCTTAGAAATCTTGGCCCCAAACAAACCAAACCCAAAGCCACCATAGCGACCCTGTATTAGGTTTCCAAGACTATAAACCTTTATGAAAGCCTCATCTTTCTTTCAAGGAGTGATTGGCGGGTTTGAACTGTCAACCTTACAATTAGTAGCCCAAGCCAAAGTCACTGTGTCACAATGACTCCTTGGTAGAGGCCTCAAAATGGCTATCAGGTATTGCCACTCTCGCCCACTGATAGGTGACCTTGACAGAATAAAAAGCACAGAAGGGAGTGCATGAACTCATTCACTCTGTTGAATATCATTAGCTGCCAAAGTGCTTACATGAAAAATACCCAGTAGGTCATAAAAGCTAGTGAGTAGTCATGGACAGTTTAACTATTGCTCTTCCCCAATCTTGAAGAAAGAGGATGAAGAAATGTGGAGGAGAAAATTAGTTCAATGGATGAATTGGGCCACAGGAACACCAACCTCGATGACCTTCAGACTCGAGGAACAAGAGGGTACTTGACTACCACTACCAACTGCTCTCTTAAGAGGTCATAGTAGAACGTCCTGGATAGAGAGGGCGGGTGTGGTGGTGGGAGAAATGTGTAACAAAACTCAAAATCCTAAAAGAGACCAGGCATATGGTCACATAGAAACTGACAGGACCTCCAGACTACTCTTCAGGTCTGGAGCTGAACCCCAATGGCTCTGTTTTCAACCAAACTATAGGCAGGCCTGTGTTGGGATAGTAACACTAGAGCACTGCATAGCTTAGAATGGTGAAGAGCGAACCATTTGAGATAAAAAAAAAAACACAGCATTTACCCAAGGACAAAGCTCATGAGGGCCAGGGCAGGAGGAGGAAAGAATGTGGGAGACAGAGGGAGAAAGTCCGAGAAGTGGGGCTACATGATTGGGATGGCAACCAATGGCATGAAACAACACATGCATGCTTTCTTGAACATAAAACTGATTTGCTGTGCAGATCTTCACCTAAGGGTTCCTTCTGAGACTTCTTTCCCCCTCACAACCAAAAGTCCATACAGAAAGACAAGTGTCAGGTAGGAGGACACCTTTGGGTGATAAAAGTAGTTGGTTACACACACACACACACACACACACACGAGACAAATTTGGCTTGCATTGCCCTACACAGGGCTCTTTTTCACTCCATAGCTTCTAGCCTTAGGATGGAAGATGCTCGTGCAGGAAGGAGGAACCAAGGAAGAGAGACTGCTGCAAGCAGCTTCCAGCATATTCTAGCCTTTATATCACTGATCACACTTTCTTGATATTATTTGCTGGTTCCTCTGAGACCCAGCAATGTAAAGCTCCAGGGCCCCCAGGTTTCAGGTTTTTGTCAGTCCATTGCCTTAGTGGTCTCACTTGGTCTCATGGTTTTGGATACCATGAAATACTGATCTCCCGAAAATTTATATCTCCAACCTTGAGCTTGAATCATTGATAGTGTCCCACTGGATATTTCCACCTACCAGTCGATTAGGTATAGCATACAATTGAAATATGAAAACCAGAGCTTTTCCTCGTCATACTTGCTAACATACCAAATCTATTCTTTTTGAATCAAAAGGAAACTTCATACTTGTAGTTGCTCGGGTCAAACTGCATCAACAAATCCATTTTCAAATACACATAGCCAGAAAATAACAAAACATTTCTAAGCATCACCATTGCTCCTACCCTGGTCCAAATGATGAGCATCTTTTCCCTGTCTGACTTCAATGGTCTCTGAAATGCTTCTGCCCCCACCTCCACTCCACCTCTTCTCAGGACAGCGGCGAGAGCCATCCCAACCAAGCATAAGTCACACCACCTGGCTGCCCTCCATGGCCTTCCACCTCCCTCCAAGGTAAATCAAAGGCCTACCTGCTCCGCCCTTTCCCACCTGCATGATTTCAGCTCTGAGTGTCCTCAATTCACTCTGCTCTCTCTAGCCCACTCTCTCGGCCCGTTTTGCTGTCTCTCCAACACACCAGACACTCTGCTGCCGTAAGGCCTTGGACTGACCCTGCCCTGCAGCCTGACACCCAGAAAAACAAACTCCATCACCATCTGCAAGTCTTTGCTGAGTGAGCTCTCTCCTTTTCAATGAGGGCTACCCAGATCACCCCTCTTTTTCTTCTTTTTTAATCATTTCTATGGGGGCTCTTACAACTCTTATGACAAACCATACATCAATTGTATCCGACATATCCATACATATAGTCCATCGTTCTTTTTTAAATAAATCATTTTATTGGGGACTCAGGCAATGCTTATCACAGTCCATATACACATATACCAGGTCAAACACCTTCCTATACCTGCTGCCATCATCATTCTCAAAACATTTGCTTTCGACTTGCACCCTTGACATCAGCTCTTAGATCACCCCTCTTAAAACCACACCCTACCTACTGCTTCCTGTGGCACTAATCTCCATTCTTCTATTGTTGCAAAATTTCTCTCACGTTATGGTTACCATCTACTGATAGACAATTCTTTATTTTTACGTTGTGCTTACCCATCAGCAGTTCACGAGGGTTAGGCTTGATTGGTTTATTTAATGATCCATGTAACCCTAAGATAATGCCAGCAGAACAAACAAATCTTGTCTTGAAGAAGCACGCCTGGAATGCTCCTTAGGAGACAAAATTTCCTCTCCTGTATTTTAGACATCTTATCCGAAGAGAGTCAACTCTGGAAAAGGCCACCATACTTGGTAGAGTAGAAGGGCCACAAGGGAGGAGGACCCCCAAAGAGAGGGATGGACAGCAAGGTCCCCAGCGTAATGGCGACGAGGATGGTGCTGGGCCACGCAGAGTGATGTCACGCTCAGCACACATATGTTGGAAGTGATCGTTGCTCATCCAGCGAACAGAAAGAACACTGGGAAGGAACTTGATCAAAAGCAAAGTGGGAAATCACACGATCTCCCTTTCCTCCCCCCTTCCACCTCCTGGCTTTCCTACTCTTTGCTAGCTGTGAGACCTTGGGCAGGCAAGCCTGTTTTGGCATGGATAGAATGCTCCGCAGTGAAGGGCATGTTCAAGATCTGGGCCGACCCATAGGGAACTGGTAGTCACAGGGAGCCGTGGAGCACTCGAGACGTGGCTGGTGCATCGTAGACATGGAACTGCATCTTTGTAAATTCTCAGGAGCCGCATGTGGCTAGCGGATGCCCTACTGCCCAGGGCAGCTGTTCCCTTACCTGAGGCTGCGGCCAGGCCCCGTCTGCTTAGCATTTGCCCTCCATCCCCACCAACCCCGGCTCCTGAAGCCCACAGGGGAGGAGGCTGATCTCACACCCACAAGGGAGCTGGGCTACATTCTTAAGGCAGTCCTACACAATACCCATAGGACGTGGAGAAGATAAAGCTGACCTGTAAGGGTATTTCCCACATACCCATGTTTGAACTATGACATTGTCAAGGCTTTCCTGCTCTTTAGAAAGAGGCTTAAAGCCATGAGATGTTCTTTGGGTTCAGATGAGGAGGCCTATATGGTAGCCCAAGCAACACCCACCGTTCTACCTCCCAACTAGATCATCCTTCACTGGGCTACTTTTTACATAAGGGTTTCATCTCTAACAGGGTCGAAAATCACTTCAATCTCTGGAAGGCAAACCGATGAAGGTACCATCCCTTAATGTCCAACCAGC
>PVJH01035696.1:0-19453 GCA_004026705.1 Nesogale talazaci
TTTTTTTTGTTCTGGGTCTTGATGCCTGATACCTGATCCCATCGACATCTCAAGATCACACAGGCTGGGGTGCTTTTTCCACGTGGGCTTTCCTGCTTCTCAGCTAGATGGCACTTACTTATCTTGGAAGTCTTTAAGACCCCAGGTGCTATATCTTTCGATAGAGGGCACCATCAGCGTTCTTCATGACATTTCCTTAGACTGAAACTCTTTACAAGGGTACAAAGCTCCATCTTTCTCCAGGGAAAGACTGGAAGTTTCCAACTGCTGACCTTGTAGATCTCAGGTCAATGTGCAATTACTACATCACCAGGACTCCAGGAACATAGACACACATACCGATTTATATATACATATAACGTGTGTGCACATGCACATGCACGCATGTAGTTCTCTGCTGGTGTTGTGGGTTAGGCATTGGGCTGCTAACCACAAGGGCAATAATTCAAAACCACCAGCCACTGCACAGGAAAAGATGATGCTGTCTGTTTTTATAAAGATTTACGGGGGGGACTGAGCTCTGATGGCATAGTGGTTGTGTGCGGGACTGCGGCCCACTGGCTTGGCGGTTCAAATCCAGCAGCAGCAAGGCTGGACCTTCCACTCCCACCAGAAGGCAGTGATGAGTAAAAAAAAAAAAAAAAGATTTACGGGTCACTATGAGTTGAACTTGATTCAGTGGTATTGGATTTGGTTTGATTTTGATGTAATATTTATGTGTATATTAACATATATATTCCAAGATTGAAATCTTGTTGCACTGGCCTTATATCCTGCTTACAAATCACCTTTAGATGTTGCTCACTGAACACTGGTGAGCTGTAAAAACTGTTCATGATCCTATATGCAAACTGGAATTGCTACTATTGGTGAACATCTGAGAGAGCACAGGTGGGAGGATCTAGGGCAAAACCCAGAGGAAGTCAAAGAACTTAAGGGTAACTTGGTGATGCAGCTGCAACACTGAAGGCAGAGAATAACAAAATGCTATTAAGTCCGATTTTCTTTGAGCTCTAAAATTAGTCCATGGAAATTCATTTTGGGGCAATTAATTTAAGTAGTTTCTGTAAAACAGAAGGAAACAAATATTAACTCTCTTTGCCGTCATTCTCATTATTCATGGATTGTCGAAATGACCCCCGTTGTCTCTCCTTTCTTTTCTCCTACTCTTCTGATTAAAAAGAGTGTGCACTAGTTCAGCTCTGAGAGAGAAGAGCTAATTTCAAGTAGAAGTAATGAAGGAGGATAGAAGAGGAAGCATGTAAGAGACATTTAGGAAACAGAAACAAAAATGTTTCACTACTTGACTAAATCTGTACACTAAAACCACCGGGAGAGGTTTTGAAAGTTCTGATTCTCTGGAGCTGACCCCTGTTGTTGTTTTCAGGTACCGTCCCGTGGGTTCCGACTCACAGCAACCCTGTATACAATAGAAGGAAACTCTCGCGGGTCCTGAGCCCTCCTGACATCGCTCTAACGCCTGCGCTCCCTGTTGCAGCCACGGTGCCAATCCGCCTTGCCAAGGGCCTTCCTCCTTTTCCCTGCCTCTCTGCCGAGCATCACATCCCTGTCCAGGGACTGGTCTCCCCTAATCATATAGCCAAAGCTTATGTGGCAAAGTTGCACCATTCTTGCTTCTAAGGAGCATTCTACCTGCACTCTTCCAAGACAGGCTTGTTTGTTCTTTCAGCAGTCCGTGGTAGTTTTAATATTCTTTGTCAACACCATAATTCAAATGCATCGCTTTTTCTTTGACTGTTCTTATTCAATGTCCAACTTTGCACATGGGGTGACCGAAATAGAATGACTGGGCAAGGCTAGTCTTGAAAGTAACTTCCTTGTTTTTCAATACTTTGAAAAGGCCTTGAGAAGCCTGGGTGACAAAGCGGTTAGGGTGGGGTGTCAGCTGCAAAGTCAGTCGTTCAAAATGGCCGGCGCGCTGCAGGAGAGAGCTGAGGCGCTCTTCTTCCAGAGTCGCCGTCTCAAACTCACCGCGGCAGTTCCACTGTTCCATGGGGTCGCTAGGAGATGACCTGGACTCTGTAGCGATGAGTTTGGGATTTTCAGTTATTGGTTTGTTTAAAGGAATCTTGTGCAGCAGATTTACTCACTGCAATACTTTCACTGAGCTTCCATGAGCGCTGATTGTGTGCCCCCAAAAGAGAAAACCCTTGACAACTGCACTCTTTTCCCTTCTTATCATGATGTTACCCATCAGTTCAGCTCAGGATTGATGCTTTCTTTAAATGGTGTTGTAAATAAGAATAAGCATTGAGCATCTGAATTTTTGAATAACTCCCCCACATTACTCTAAGGCAGGGTGGTAACTGGAAACACTGTTTCAGGAAAGGGTTGTAAACTGCAATGAACAATGTTTGTTTCTTAACTTTTTATACAGTCATGTGTTGCATAATGTCTGAGCAATATCTGGCTGCATATTATACACCCAGGATCCCATGTGATCACTGGAGTTCAGAAATTATGATCAGTGAACTGGATGTTGTGAACACAACTACTTCCAGCACACAACACATGCATCTCATGTCTAGTGAACACAAAGCAACTGTGTTGCCAGGCTCCTAGGGGTACAGTGCATATACATCTGCCATATGACTGGGTTGTGTATGGTACTATGTTTTCTCTTGAAAAAAGTTCACCATATTACAGTGTACAGTAACAGCCTTCTACCTATAGGCAGTAGCATCCAACTTCACAGGTGGTGGTTCTCATGGATTCCTAGCGATTAATTTTCCTTTGAAAATATTAACATGAATTAATCTTAGCTCTCAGATTCAGCAATACTCGTGCTAGTTAAAGCAACAGCAAGAGGGAAAGGAGAGCTACCAATATAGAAATTACATAAAAAGTTATTAAATAACACAAAGACAGAAAGAGCAGTGAAAGCTACTGCTTGGGATTTAGGCATGTAGTGCCAGACAGTCACCAAGATTGTGACTGTTAAAGCATGAAACTTATTTAAGATGCTAAAACAAAATGAACCAAACTAAGATATGAGGGGGTACTCCTTCACCCCACCCCACCCCACCCCCCAAAAAACCCAGAAAAGTAGACATAGTATACATTTTTCCTGTTAAGGCAAGCATCGAGCAACTCACTCTGTTAGTGTACCTAGTGGCATTGCCTGGGAAGGTTCTCTCTAGTCACAGTGAATTTTTTTTTAAAAGCAGTTTTGCTTGAACCTAGATTTTATGATGGTCAATTAAAGGGTCAGTGCCAAACGGCCAATTTAAGGGTTGCTGTGAAATTTGTGCCTGGTTCTGGCTGACCAGGAAAAAGAGTGTCTAGTGGAGACAGACATTCTGTATTTTGAAAAAACAGCTCTAAAGTGACCCAAACTTTTTTCCAAAGTCATTACTGGTGATAAGACCTGGTGCTATTCTTAGGCTCTTGAAAACAAACATCAATCAAGCCAGTGGACGACACCATCATCACCTCACTTGAGAAAAGTTCGACAAGTGAAACCAAAGATCAAGATGATCTTCTTCTTCTTCTTTTGTAATATGAGGAGGATAGTGAATTCGGAATTTGTTCCACCAGGTCAGGCTGTTACTCAAACTTTCTAATTAGAGGTTCTGAAAAAAATTGCCTAACAGTGTACACTAACAAAAAAGCATGATTTCTGGAAGCTGTAGAACTGGTTTTGTTACCACAACAATGCGCCTGCTCATGTAGTCAATCCAATGTGCCAGTTTTTGGTAAAAACACACACACCAGGCCTCTCGCCCTAGGCACCTTATTCACCTGACCTCACTCCATGTAACCGCTATTGGTTTTCATAAATGAAAATGAACGTGAAAGGACAGCAATTTGACAATGTAGAAGAAGTGAAGGAAAAATGAGGGTGATGCGGACAGCCACTCAAACAGATGAGTTTGGAACGTGCTTCCAAGGATGGAATCACAGATTTGACAAATGTACTAAGTGTCATGGAGAGTACTTAGAAGGTGATAAGGTTGCTTTGAAAAATAATTTAAATACATAGCTGTGGGAGAAACAAATTCCAGGTTTTTTGTGGGGGGGGGGGGTGTACTTCCCCATATGTAGTTCACCCAATGTCCGTATCACATAAGGTCTTAGGTGCTGTGGTTAAGCACAGAGTTGCTAACTTAAAGGGCGGCAGCTCAAACCCATCAGTAGCCCTCAATAGGGAGACAAGCAAGTCTGCTTCCGTAAAGATTTACAGAATCTTTACTCCCGGGGCAGTTCTACTCTGTCCAGTAGGGTCCTTCTGAGTTGGAATTGACGCCACGACAATGTCTCCTTTTTCCTTTTTATCATGTATGTTAACAATGCAGGACTGTATGTATTTTTTGAACCCAGGATTCATTCATGTCATTCTCCAATCCACTTATTATCATTTTTTTCTTACTTATTTTTTAAATATTTTCTTCTTAAAAGTTCTCATAGCACTACCAGGCTTGAAATGAAAAACAGCATTGTCTTACCTCTCCATTCACCCTCAAAACCTATTTACCAGAGACAAAACTGCTTTTACAGTCTTTGTGTGTTTTACAAATAGTCTTATTGTCATATACTTGTCACAGAATTTAATAGTTCAATCATGTTAAGATTTGTACAATCCTCACCTCAAGAAATTTCAGAATATTTTCTTCTCACATTCATTGTTGCCATCACCCCATTCCTCCCCACCACCATTTTCTCCTGCCATACTCCTAAGCATTTATCAATTGTCTCCATAGATGCATCTATTCTGAATTTCATATACAGAACACCCCAGGAAACAGACACGAAGCAAGCAAGCAAGCAATCAGCAGTGACTGGACAAAACAAGCAAAGTAAGTATTTTAGCTTTTTCTTCTGATATATGCCATGACACTTTCAATCCCACTGAGAAACAGGAGATGGAGAGCCAGGCCCAGCAAGGGAAAAGAAGCCCTGCATGTTGCAAGCAGCGGGAGCAGCAGGATGTTTGCAGGGATGACTTCGGAGGTTTAAGAGTTTAAATCTTCAGCCTGCAGGTGTTTGACCCCTGGTCTGATTTTTCACCTCCAAAGCCAGCAAAACCAATACTCTTTCTTGCCGATCCCATTGCCTGTTTATATCCCTGTCCAGGGAACCTGTGCAAGACCCAGCCGTGGCGAGGGCATGACCATGCTAATGGACAGACTTGAGATATAGGACCAGGTCCAGATGGGTCCATTCATAACCTGAAGACACATGAAAACCAGTGCCCCACATCTGATAAAAGCCCCGAGGCAGAGTTCACTCAGTGGCAACTTACTCTAGTCCCCACCTGATGTGTCATGTGCTTTTCTATTCTTTCCAAATAAATTTTCTGTCTGCTTGCTCTCTTGGGATTCGTGAGTCCATTTGTTGATTCTTGAGACCAAAGGCCCCTGGACTCATCAGAGCAATGTGACAGCTTCATATTCATGTGAACGTTGGACAGTGAATAAAGAAGATTGCAGAATAAGTGATGCATTTGAATTATGGGGTTGGCAAAGAACAGTACCACGAACTGCCAGAACAAATCTTATTTTAGAAGAAGTACAGCCAGAGGCTCCTTGGCTGCAAGGATGGTAAGACTTTGTCTCTCTTATTTTGGACATGCTATCAGAAGAGACTAGTCCTTGAAAAAGGACATTATGCTAAGTAAAGTAGAGGGTCAGCAAAAATGAGGGAGATTCTCGGCCCGACTGCTGAACACCATGGCAGCAATCACTGTGAAGAGAAGGGCACAGGACCAGGCGATGCTTCCATTCTCTTCTACACAGGGTTGCTATGAGTTGCAAGCCTTGAGATGACACTTACCAACAACCGTGCCTTTCCTAAATAATACATAGAATATGGAGCTTCAAAAAAAGGGAATGAACATTTCCCATGGATTTTGTGAAGGCCCCATATATGTGAATGTACCTTGATTTTAGTATTTTAGCAATTAATAGAATTATGGACATCTCATCATATATTAAATTTATGCTGTCTGTTCTCCTAATATAGTTATGCCACTATTGTGCCCCCTTTTTCCTGCAGTTGAGTAGGGTACACGCCAAAGCACAACTCACTGCCATCAAGTTCATTCTGACTCTTCATGGCAAAGAGCAGAACTGTCTCGCTGGGTTTCGGAGGCTGTAAATCTCTGCTGGACTGGTAAACCTCATCTCTCTCCTGAGGAGCAACAGATGGTTTCCAACTGCTGAGCCTGCAGCCAAATCCTTAACCCACGACGCCATCAGGGCTCCTGGATATGGCCAGGGGCTACTATTTAGTCTGTATATGTTCGTAAACGGTACCAAATGTAACTGCAATGCTTTGACAACAGGTCCAGCTGTTGCTCTCCTGGGAGCACTGCCTATAGTTGCTCCAGAACCCAGCAAATACAGGGTTAAAATGTGGCACAGTAGGGAGCTTCCAGGTGTTTAGTCCGAGGCTGAACTACCAGTTCTTAAAATAGTTTAAATACCACACTTAGGTGTGACTATGTGAGTAAATTCTTAGAATGTGAGCAACTGTGAGATAGACTTTGAAAGTTTCTTCTCCATGCTTTCTCTCCTTCTTGTGAGCCATGCGGGCTGTCAACATCTTGGAACCGGGTAGTGGCCAAGCAGGTAAGAGCACTATCTAAGAGATGGCAGAAGACAATAGGAAGATACAAGGCATCCAGAACCTGCATGGCTTCATGGAGCAGAGGCAACACTGACTTTAGTGTTCCCTTTGAACCGTCTGTCGTGTGTGATGAAACAAATTCATTCTGTTCTTCAACTTACAGTACTGTAGAGTCTCTATTATAGTAAACTATTAACTAATACATGAATGAGTTACATTATGAACTATAGAAATTGTCATCTTTGAAGCCATTTTTGCTCTTATGTGTCTTTCTATTTACACTTTTTAATCTTTCTAGCATTTAATATGGCCTTGTTAAGCAATAATTTATCCCAACTGCTCAAACTGGAACTGGAAGTCTCTCCTGAGGAATATTTTACCCGTGATTAAATATATCAGCTTATCTCTCCATTTTGCTTTTCACATGGGAACTCTTTCCTCAGGTCACCTACCTCCCATTCTGATCTGGACAGGCTTCCTTTGAGATCTGCTGTCCCACTGCCATCTTGGAACTGACATTTACTCTTACCATTAGGCCAATTTTGCCTCTCTCCTATATTTGATTTCCTGTTTTCCAATTCCTATATACTAATCTTTCTTAGTTTATGCTAATATTTGGATAAAACATGACTTATTAGTTTCCTGTAAAATAATACACAGAAAATACTTTGGGGGATCTTTAAAATATTCAAAATAGCTTCATTCAACCATTCATTTGATAATTAACACTTGAAGGTCTAGATTAAAAGTAATTGTCCTCACAATTCTAAAGGGATCAATACATTGTTCTTTAGATTCCAGTGTTGGAATTAAGAAATCTTATGTCATTACAATTCCCAGACTTTCGGCACATGACTGTGTTTATTTATTTACTGTCTGAATGTATTTAGAATATTCCTATTTTTCTCAGTGCTATATTTACAGTGATATGTCTTTTATAATTTTTTCATGTTTTCTTTCTATCCATCTTTTTTGTGTGTGTGTGGGCATCACTGCCTCTGGTGGTCATGGGTGTTACGCTGGATTTGAACCGTCAAGCCCACGGACTGCGGTCCCACACTCAACCATGTACGCCACCAGGGCTCAGCCTTATCCATCTTTTTTTTTTCTCAAAGATTTTATCAGGGAATTTTACAGCTCTTATAACATTCCATACATCATTTGTATCAAGCATATTTGTACACATGTTGCCATCTTCATTTCCAAATATTTTCTCCTTGAGCCCTTGGAATAAGCTCCTCTCTCCCCCTCCTGTTTTTTTTAAATAAATCATTTTATTGGGGGCTCATATAACTCCCATCACAATCAATAAACACATCAATGGTATGCAGATCACATTTCCACACTTGTTGCCATCATCACTCTCAAAACATCCTTCCTCCACTTAGGACCCCAGTACCAACTCACCATACTTCCCTTCTCTCCCCTCACTCCTCCCCCATGGACCCTTAGTGATTTACAAATTGTTATTTTTCATATTGTACACTCTGATGTTTCCCTTTACTCACTTCCCTGTTGTCCATACCCCAGAGGAGGTTATGTGTAGATCCCTGAAATTGGTTCCCTCTTTCTACTCTACCATCCCTCCACCACTCCCACCACTAGGTCTGAGGGATCATCTATCCTGAATTCCCCATGTTTCCAGCTCCTGTGTACATCCTTTGGTCTAGCTGGATTTGTCCGTTAGAATTGGGATCATGATAGTAGATGGGAGGAAGTATTTGAGAACTACAGGAAAGTTGCATATTTCATTGTTACAACACTGTACCTTGACTGGATCATGTCCTCCCTGCAACCCTTCTGTAAGGGAATGTCTCTTCACCTATTGATGGGCTTTGAGTTCCCAATCTGTATCCCCCCTCATTTATAATGATATAATTTTTCGTTCTTTGCTGCCTGATACCGGATCCCTTGACACCTCATGGTCACACAAGCTGGTGTGCTTTGTCCATGTGTGCTGTCGCCGCTGAGCTAGATGGTCCTTTAGTCTAAGAATGCAGTCTTCTAATTTGAACCCACCACAAACAACTCCGAAGACTGAACCGCTTACAGCCTTGAGAACCCTACAGAACGTAACTGCTCTGCACATGTGATCAGTCATGATATGATGAAATCAACTCAACAACAGATTTGAGAAATTTCTCATGTTACTTCTTTGGCAATTTCTACGCTTCCTCTTTTCTCTGTAGTCTTCTTTTGGAACTCTTACTTGTATGATTTTATCCTATTGAAACAACCATCTAATACTTTGCTGCTATCTCTGGTCCTTCCAATGAAGCTTGTTTCATCTGTTGATGGGCACTTAAGCTGCATTCACTTTCTAGTTATTGTGCGTAGTGCTGAAATAAACACTGTTTTAAAAGTCTCTGTTTCCAAGTCTTTGAGAACATAAGTCCACATTACCTTCGTCATGGTATTTTCAATCACCTCACATGGATATAAAAGTTGGACATTGAATAAGGAAAACCAAAGAAGAACTAATGCACTTTAATTATGGTTTGGCAAAGAATACTGAAAGCACTATGGTTTGGTGAGGAAATGAACAGATCTGTCTTGAAAGTACAGCCAGAATGCTCATTACAGGCAAGGATGGCAAGATTTCATCTCATCTCTTAGACATGCTACCAGAAGAGACCAGTCCCTGGAAAAGGCCATCGTGCTTGGTAAAATAGGACCAAAAAGGGGAAGCTCCTTGACAAGAGGGAGTGACCCAGTGGCTGCGATAATGACCAGGAACATAAGAACCATCATGAGGATGACATGGGATCTGGCAGCGTTCCCTGCTGTGGCACACAGGGTCACTGTGAGTCGGAACTGACGTGATGGCACTGACAACGTGGTAGTTCTACGTGTCATGCTTCCTGGAGCCACCACTCTATTCTCACACCAGCAGTGTCTGGCGTGGCTTGTGGGTTTAAACCTTCAACCTTCCAGTTAGCAGCCTGATGCTCAAGCTCACTGGGCTACTAGGGTTTCTTAAGCAGTGTCATCTTGTATTCCCACAACAGTGTGAGCAAGGGTTTCACTGTCCCCACATCCTCACCAACATGTGTAATTTTCTTTTTTAATCTTCGCCATCCTAGTGTGAGTGAACTGACATCTCATTATAGTTTCGATTTGTAACTCATTGTGGTTTTGAGCTGCATCTCACTGGTGACTAAAAAGGTTGAGCATCTTTTCACGTGTTTGGTAACCATTTGGACATCTTTGGTAAAATGCCTTCTCAAGTTCTTTGCCTATTTTATGATTTGGGTTATTTGCCTTATTATTGTCTGTCCTAGAGTAGAAACACAAATTCATTAACACTCATGTGTATAAGGAGTTTGATATACAAGAGCAACAGTACATTAAGAAAATATCCCAACCCAGTCCAGTCCAAAGTCCTAAGTCCTATATTAGGCCATATGTCCGATACCAGTCTATAAAGTCTTCTTTAGATTCACGAAACACATGTGATAGAGTCAAATGCAAGAATGATCACAAGCCAGATGGGTAGAACGCCTTTGGATCCAGTGGTGTTGTAAACATCTCAGTGCTGGCAGGGGTCTCCAAGTGGCTCCTCCAGCTTCAGAGGGCTGGTTGCATCCATGCGGCTGGTCTGGCTCAGGGCACTAGGGTAGCTCCATGTGGCTTCTCCTCAGGGAGGTCTCACAGGAAGTCAGCCTTGTCAGTGGAAAGTCTCCAAGGAATTGAACTGAGAGAGACAGTGTCTCCACCTCCAAGAAGGAATGACCACATTTCCCAGAATTCTCAGGAGAAGGCCACGCCCACACAGAGGTCTCACTGACTATCTCCAGATTGACAGGCCAGACTCCACCCCTGCTCTCTTAATCCTCAAATGGACACCAGATTAGGAGACTGCCACATTGTTATATTGTCCAAATTTTATAGTTTTGATTATGAGATTCTTATCAGATATGTGGTATTTGAAGACATTCTTCCAATGGGTAGCTTTTCTTTTCTATTTTTTGGTAAAGTCTTTTGATGGAACAAAGATATTCAATTTTTTTTTTTTTGGTGGGGGGGAGCATCACTGCTCTCCGGTGGTGGGAGTAGGAGGCCCAGCCCAGTGCTGGAATTGAACCTCCGTCCCAGTGGGCCGCAGTCCCGCGCACAACCACTACGCCACTGGGACTCAGCCTCCCCCCCCCCCTTTTTTTTTTTTTTTGGCATCACTGCCCTCAGGTGGTGGGAGTAGGAGGCCCAGCCTTTGCTCCATGGAGCTGGAATCGAACCTCCATCCCAGTGGGCCGCAGTCCCGCGCACAGCCACTACGCCACCGGGGCTCAGCCCCAAAGATACTTAATTTTATGAAGCCCCATTTGCTTATTTTATCTTTTGTTGTTCGTGCTTTTGTTATTATACTGGGTAATCGACCTGAAAGCATTGCCCAAGTGAGCTGGTTTTAATGGTTTGCTTTCATGTTCCTTTCTTTGCATTTCTGTTTCCTTAATGATCACTTTTCTTGCTTTACTTGTTCTAGTTTCCCTTCTTTATGTTCTAGACAGTCTTTTTCTGTTAGAGGATATCACCAAATGTCTCCTGCTCACCCACAGCTTATGTAAAGGACGGCACTAAAAAGCAGACTTTCATAATGAGATAGGGTCATTGACTAACAAGTGGTAAGTCAGCTTTTGTAGTGTGAGAAATGTCAGTATTTAAACATCTTTTGTGAGGGCCATTCATTTCACAAGAGAAAGTTCCTCCTGGGTTGGTAATCACTAGGCTTTGGGAAAGGGCTATAGAGTCTTACTGTTTGGCATGTGTGTACAACTTCATTAAATCCTTCTGCTTTAAATTGAGCCTTATATCCTTGTCCTTTATTTTGCCTGGTACCCAGTACCTGTTTAGAACCTCTTATTTTGCTTCAATTTCTCAAGAGAATATACTTCTGGTCTTGTTTAAAGGTAGCTTCTTATTGCATGGGGTAGAGGAAGGGAACTGAAGGTCTAGCTCTTTTAGCAGACTTTTAACCAATCCCTCTATTTTCAAGCTCTATGCCTTACTTCAAAGCTTATAACTGCAGAGCTTTTTGATATTCCAGAGGATGAACTGACTGCTTCTTCCCCTTAACTACCTTCAAAACCCTCCTCCCTATTTAAGCATACTTAGTATTCAACTTTCCTCACCATGGTTTAGTTATCTGCACTAAACTTATTTGTTTTCTACCCTCCAAAATTTTGTGGGCAGCATCTATCTGCAGTCACCACTTTTCAGTTTACCATTATTTTTTTTGTCCCTGCATCAATGTCCTGGTGGGAGTAGGAAGCCCAGCCTTGCTACTATAGAGGTGCTGCTAGATTTGAACTGTCAACCCTATGGACCACAGTCCTGCACAAAACTACTGCGCCGCCAGGCCTCAGCTCAGTTTACATTATAGCAGAATTTGAGGAGAATTTTACAGTAAATCACTTGTTAAATTCATTAAATTCTAACCTAAAGTCTCATTAGTCAATCTTAAAAGCCTAGAAACTGCCTCTACAGATGAGCCTTTATTACATTTTAATATTTAGGTTTTTTTGGTTTTGTTTTTATAGACATACATGATTTGCTAAGATATTTCCCAATTATCTTCATGTTTATTATCATTTTCTTTTTTTAAATACAGCTTTTTATTGTGAATTGAGTGAAGGTTTGTCGGGCACATCATTAATGTTAAAATTCAACAATCCATTCATGTTTTGTGCCATCTCATTCATGGCAATCCCTTCAATGTAGCATCTCCCACACATCCTCCCTGTGTTTTGTTTCCATTCCTCCTTATTTCCTAACCCCTCTGGATTGCGTCCTAGGGTAAATACTCCCCTTTTGACCTCAAATGAATGTTATTTTAAGGTATAGGTATCTCATTAGTGTCACTGTTCCCCTCATAGATCTATTATTTGACTGAAAATTGAGACCGAGAGGTGAGGTGAGTTCCTGACTTGAAGGGTAACAACTATAGACCATGGTCTCAGGGGTTCTACCAATCTCTGTCCAACCAGTAAGCTTGGTTTCTTTTATGGTTTTGAGTTTTGTCCCATATTTGTTTATTCTCAATCCAGGACCTTCTAATGTAACCCCCATCAGAGAAGTTTATAAAGTGGCAACCTGACTCCCTCTAGTTCCTCAGCTCTCAGAGTGATAGAGAAGGATGTTAATATGGTCTACTGGAGTAATAGTTTCCATGAGACTTCAGTCTTGATCATCATTTTTCTTTCCTGAACCCATCAACACTTCATGATTACGCAGGCTGGTATGCTTCTTCCGTGTGGGCTTATTTGCTTCCCTGGTAGATGACCCCTTGTTTAACTTCAAGCCTTTAAGACCCCAGACACTGTATCTTTTGATACCCTGGTTTGATCATCTGCTTTCTTCACCACATTTACTTATGCATCTATTTTGTCTTCAGCGATTGTGTCGGCCCATTCCTAATCTCTAAGGAGTATTCTTGTTTTACTTCTCAGACAGATCTGTTTGTTCTTCTGACATTCCAAGATGCTTTCAATGTTCTTTGCCAGCACTATGATTCAAATGCATCGGTTTTTCTTTGGTCTTCCTTATTCGATGCCCAATTTTCACACGCATATGAGGCAACTATTGGCCCAGTTGTGAGGATTTTGGTTTTCTTACCTTGAGCTGTAATCCATATTAAAGGCTGCAATCCTTGATCTTCATCAGCAAGTGCTTCAAGACACAGCAAGCAAGGCTGTGTCATCTGCATATTGCAGGGTGTTAATAAGCCTTCCTCCAACCTTGATGCCACTTCTTCTTCATATAATGCAGCATCTCTGATTATTTTGTTGTTGTTGTTTCCTCAGCCCTGCCTGGTGGTCCATGTGGAGTGTGAGAGAGAGTGGGGAGGTGAGGACATGGGAAAAGGGAACAGAGAGGAAAGGAGAGGGACAAGAGTTAGGGGCAAAGAGGTGGCTGAGAGAATCTTATATAGTTTTCTCTTTTAATAACAGAATAATTAATTTGAGATTTTTTTCCTGAAGGATACAAAAGATTTGTAATTTTTTAACTCAATTTAACCTTAGAAGATAACAAAGTTTAGAACACTAGGTTATAATAAGACAAAGAAAATACAGATTTTTTTTTCATGCAACCAAGTTGCTTTTAGTAAACCTGTCTTGCCTCTTCAAAGTTAACCTCTGGTAGTATGAACTGAATTGTATTTATCTTAATAACTGTCCAACATTATTCTAAGTGGCCCCATCAATACTGCATACGCCTAGCGTTAGCACTAGAGTTTAGCTATTTTGTTTCTTAAGACAGGCAAAGGAGGCCTGATCAGAACACTGACAAAATCAATCATGGGTACATTTTTCACATCAAAAATGACCATAACCTGTTCATTCCCAACCACTAGACACAAATCAGATGAAGCTTAGATGAAAGATTGTAGCTGTGAAGGCTGAAAACTCAGGATTTTCCGAGTACCCACTGAGTAAAATCCTAATGTTGTACCTGTGATCTAATTCCACCTCAAGAAAGATTTACCTTGCTAATATCTTAATTGCCTTTTACTACTCCTTATGAATTCCTTAAAAAAAATTCAGATCATCCTATTTCTTGAGCTTGGTCATAGCTAAATAGATATTCACTTTACAGCAAGTCATTAATCAGTATGCTCACATTTCAAAAGTCTTCTCTATGCGTTACATTTCATAATATTTTTTGTTTTTACTTTTAAAAAGAGAACTAGATTTGCAGTGGAGTAAATTATTTAATATGGGTCTTCCAGCCATATTCTCTGATAACTTGCACCAGAAGACCTTTTTCCTGATGGTTCTAGTTAAGAATGTGGAATAAGAGATTAGTACGATAAAATGGTTAAACTTTGAATGACAGCTAACAGAGTTCATTTTAATTGCTATCCTTCTGGCTATACGAGCCTCTCAGAAGAAGAAAGTCAGGATTTCCCACCAGCAAAAAAGAAAAACACTTGGACCTTGAGGTCCCCATGCACTGAAACTCCTTGATGCAGGAGACAACTTTAACACCAGAGAAGCAGCACAGAGGTGTCGCAGCAGCAGAACTAAGAGCCAGAGCAGAGAGACAATTGGGGACTTTTCAGTCATCATAGCAAGGAAAGCTCCGTGTTTTCAGCCAAGAGGCTGGCTTGTGGAGTGGGTTATTTCCAGGTACATAATAGGTTTCATAACCCCTGGAAGTAGAGCTGAATACTTTCAAGCTAAGGCTTATGGCAGAGTAGCGTACCAACCTAGGCACTTATTGGCAGCCTTAAAAGAGCTTCCTAACATTGCATGAGCAGAGCAAAACTCAATAGGCTATGTGGCAGAGAAGCCAATGATCAGTGAGGCCTCTCTGTGGGTATGGCTCAAAAGAAACTGTCCTATCTGAATAATGGTATCTTGAGTGTTTGAAACTTGTTAACTTCCTTTATGAATCACACAATCATGAGTACTGTCTGGGTGGCCACTGCAATGAATTACTGAACCCAGCAGAAAAGTAGAGAGCATTGTGACATGGACAGTCACCAGAATTGTTAGGGTGAGACATGTCTAATCTCAGCTTCATAGAAATCAACCTTGGCTGATGCCAACATGGAATTTGGTTTTCCTTTCCCCTTGTGTGACTGGAGGGTGTCAAGTGTGGGCTTGAGTCTCATTCCTTTTTACGCTGAAGTCGTTACATCTGTCATAAAACACACTGCCTTAAACTCGGTTGGCCAGAATTATATATCAACTTGGATAAAGAGAAGAAACATAATTTACCTTAAGGTTTATACCATGGTTCTTCTAAATGTCAATGCACACTTTTGTCTTACGCAAACCACTTTGTTCAAAAGAAAAAAAAACTGTCTTAAACTTTCCAATTTACCTTGAATCCTATATTGTAAAAGTGATACCTTATATTTGCAAAACAACACTTATTTTCAAAGAGTTTTCGCATCAAACACCTTGGAGAGAAAGAACCGATGTCACATTCTCCCTTGTGAGAGATGAGAAAACTGAGGCACTTAGCTAAATAATAAGGATAGAATCTAGAGTAATCCCAAGTACCCTAAATCTAACTAAGAGTTTCCTAAAACATTTTGTGAAGAGAAAACTTTTCACTTTTCCATAACTTCAAGTTCAAAAACAGAATCTCATATCTGGTAGTCTTAGCAGTCTTGACATTTGTGAATTTCCTGAAATCCCAGTGACAGAGACCCATCTGGCATGAACATGACATTGATTAAGGTTTCCTAAAACAGCAGTTTTAGGAACAGTTCATGGCCATTTCATTCCTTCAGCTACAAATCCCTTCAGTTCCTTCAGAACTGGCTTAGAGTAGTTTAACTAAAATGCAGACAAATTATAAGTAATTGACAAGCAATTTATAAGTCAATGACATGGATATTCAGGAGAACACCCCTTTCCTATCTGCGGCTTCTCTATCTACTCTCGCCCTCTTGCCCTGCCCTACACACACACTTCTGTATTTGGTTGGTGTGTGGTAGCCTTAGCCTGCTTCTCAGTTCTCAGATGAATAGTTTTTCTATCACAGATATCGAACATGAGGGACTGGCTTCCTTCTACCTGGACAGAGAAAGGGAGAAACCTGGGTATTCTGCTGTGCAGCTTCAAACATCCCCTCTACTGGGTTTTTCCAGTCTGCATTGGAGTTTAGAGGATTCACAAGCCCCAATTTAGACTTCGTACCAAGATATGTCTTTTGATATAGCCTGCAAAAATAACAAAACTATTATTTCATTTGCTCTCTCTCTTTTTTAATCTGGTGGGGGAAACATGGTGCTTGTTTGTGAGAGACTCCTCAAAGAAAATACCACTTTCCTTTCAGAGTTCGAAGAGAGAGCACATGCACTCAGTTTCACAACTTTCATTGGGGGATTTATGTGCACAAATACTGGTCTTCTAAAATAGTGGGCAAGCTGTATAAAGAGGGAGGTCTCTAGAATTGCATTCAGCGAATACTTTTCTTGCTTCTCCTCTCCTAGAGGACAACGTGGATTCAGTGACTTGGGGTTCTTTCCAGAACCAGCTCTGCCACCATAACCTGCGGTTTGGAGCAAGTCTTGATCTTCTAGGAAGCTTTTAAAATATTTTAGCTTGGTTTGGTTAGCTTATAAATGAGGGAATGACTTTCATATCTTTAAGGTATTTTCCAACTCTATGAAGTAAAATACCAGAAAGGCATGAATAAATGTATTCCATAGTTTGTTTGTTTTTAAAACAAAGTGACAAAATACAACTACTTTGATACTTGGGTTCCTTATAATCAATGACCTACCTTATGCCTGTGCTATTTCACCATCCTAAAGCTCAGCCACACTTGGAACTCTCATCACCACCCAGAACCCATTCTACCATAATGATAGGATACCCTGAAAATTCCTCATCCCCTCCCTTCACTACCAGCCTCAGGACTGTCCATCCACAATTACATTTCTCCCTGGTTCATTCTTGTCGACCTAACCACCACACATTCCAGTCTCACAGCACCTGTGCATTCTCCCAGTCCGTCAACACTCTTTCACTTGCCCTTCTACTACTCAATCCAGAATCCATATGGAGTTGGTAAATTCAGTGAGAATTACACGTCTTCTAATCATCGCAGGAAAATGCCATAAGTGAGGAATGATTGTTCTACCTCAAGGCTAATGCTGCCTCCATCTTCAAGTGTACTCAACTAGACTCCACATATCTAATGAGAAGTCTTACCAGTTCATTAAGGCTTTACTCAGAACTCCCTAATTAAGGTCTTTCTCTTTTCTTTTTTTTTTTCCTGGATAAACATAGTGGTTTTTCTTCTTTGAATTCACAAAACATTTTTCTATGTCTCTCTGACAGTTCTCCACATAAAACAGCTTTTGGTTACCTATCTTAAGCTCCCAATCTGGTTTTTAAACCTCTCAAAGAAAGGGTGTCTTTGTCTGGTAAATCCATACACTCCTTTTGCTATTGCTGTATGCCAGTGACTCAGTTGATTCTGACTCACAAGGACAGAATGTAACTCCATAGGATTTGTGGTTTGTAATCGTTACTAGAGGAAATCAACAGGTCTCCCCCATTTCCCACTTCCGTCAATGGATTCAAACCATTGACTTTTTGTCTAGGATCTGCGTACTTCAATTATTAGAGCAGTATGTCTCCTTTATACTTTTCATACTGATTTGTATACAGGAAATTGAACCACAGGTAGAAACATCTAAGTTAACTCTGTAACCATGAAAGAATAAAAGGGTACTTAATATCAAATTTTTGAAATTTTTAGGAAGACCTTGAAACTAGTCATTTTGCAGTTTCTTTTGTTACATCAAGGATATATTAATGATCTTATTTAAATTAAATAGCAGAAGAAATACACATTTCTACTGGTTCCTAAAACTGGAATTGAAGATCATAGAGATCACCTAACTTTTCTTACCACATCCCAATCACCAATTCTCCAGTTGAGAAAATGGAAGTTTTGCAAGATTATGTCCCCCACCCCCACCCCCAACCCATGGTCACATTTCAGTAGCTTTAAGCATTTATTCTGACTGCTAACTGCAAGGTCAGCAGTTTGAAACACACCAGCCGGATCAGTGATTTTCAATCTTCCTAATGCCACCTAACCCTAACCCTTTAATACAGTTTCTCATCTGTGGTGACACCCCCCCCCCCTTCAATTATCTTCTTTGCTACTTCATAACTGTAATTTTGCTACTGCTATGAATCAGGTGACCCCTGTGAAAGACTCATTTGTTCCCAAAGGGGGGTGCAACCGCTGAGCTAGATAAAGATGGGGTTTTCTATTACCACGAAGAGTTACAGTCTCAAGAACACTCGGGGACACTTCTGCCCTGTCCTGTAGGGTCTCAGTGAGTTGGAAGCAAGTCAATGGCAGTGAGTTGGTGAGTTCCCAAGACTCGGAGCCAAGGAGCCTTGGTTCTAGAGTGGGTTTGGGCTGCTGGGGGTAAGATCAGCAGATCAAACCCCTCTCCAGCACAATGAGGCTTTCTAGTTTCATCAAGAAGCCCAGTGGGGCAGCACTACTCTGGCCATTAGGGTCACTACAAGTCAGCATCATCTTAATGGCACACAGAGCATTTATGTAAGCACAGTTCAAGGTGTCTTGCTTGAAGAAAACAAGGGATACTTAATGGCCTAAAATGAGGAAAGGTGTATGTCAGGGTTATAACCTTTCACCATACTTATTCAATCTATATGCTGAGCAAGAAATTCAGGAAACCGAGATACAGGAAAAAGAACAGAGCCTCCAGTTAGGAAAGGGCTCATGACACGGTCGTCCTTGCTGAAAAAGAAAAGGTCTTGAAGCACTTACTGGTAAAGATCAAGGACTACAGTCTTCAGTAGATTTTACAATCACTATAAAGAAAACAAACATCCTTAAAACTAAACCAATAAAAAAATCATGATAAACAGAGGAAAATTTGAATCTGTCAAGGATTTAGTTTTACTTTGATCCATAGTCAATACTCATGGAAGCAGCCACCCAGAAATTAAATGATGCATTTCATTGGGCAAAATTTCTGCAAAGTCCCTTTTTAAAGTGTTAAAGAGCAATAACGTCACTTTGCAGACTAAAATGTGCTTGACCCATGTTATAAAATTTTTTCTTTTTGTTTTGATTTTTTATTGTTTATCAGGTGAAAGTTTACAGAGTAGATCTCAGTTTTACATTTAACAATTCACACATATTCGGCCCCCTCCCAGATTTATTGGCACATAATCCACATCATATAATTCAATTGTTCAATCATGTCAAGAAGGATTGTACAATCATTATCACAATCCATTTCAGAATATCTTCTCCCCCCCATGATTAAATCACATTTAAATGAGTTGTGTAACTACATTCCACCTCCTGCCTGCACTCTTTACTCCCCTCTCCATCTTCCCCTCCCCCGCTC
>PVJH01035697.1:0-19455 GCA_004026705.1 Nesogale talazaci
ATGAAAACAGATAACCATATGAAGAAATGGGAAAAAGAACTGAAAAGAAGTTTCACTAGAGAGGAGGTCCTTATGGCCAATGAACATATGAGAAAATGCTCCCGCTCACTAGCCATCAGAGAAATGCAAATCAAAACAACCATGAGATATCATCTAACACCCTTAAGGCTAGCCCAGATCAGAAAATCAGAGTGCAACAGATGTTGGAGGGGATGTGGTGAAATAGGAACGCTTCTACATTGTTGGTGGTCGTGTAGATATGTACAGCCACCATGGAAAGCAGTCCATTTAATGAAAATGGAAGTTGAACTACCCTACGATCCAGCTATACCACTATTGGGTATATACCCAGAAGAGGCAAGAAATAAACCACAGCCAGTGGTATGCACGCCAGTGTTTATTGCAGCACAATTCATAATTGCAAAGACGTGGAAGCATGCTAAATTTCCATCAGTAGATGAATGGATCAGCAAACTCTGGCACATACACATAATGGAATACTATGCCTCACTCAAAAGCTCAGATGAACACATGAAACACATCTCTGCGTGGGAAGAACTGGAGGAAATTATGCTAAGCGAAGTTAGTCAATCACAAAAGGAGAAATACTGCATGAGTCCCCTGAGGTAAGTAGAAACAGTATGGTGAGTATAAAAGAGAAAACTTCTGTATCATAACAATTGGTCCAAGAAGTAGAGTAAGGGGAGGAGGGAGGACCAAACCCAGGGAGGTACACGTTGGATGCAACACGGTAATGGGAGAAAGATGAGGGGGTAGAGGGGATAGAGAGATAAAAGAGAGTTCAAAAAGGAAAGGATAGCAGAGGGAAAAGGGCACTAATCTACCCGGGGTTGGGGGGGGCGGAGAGTACTGGTCTTGTCTCCACAGAAACTGGAGTGGGCAAGCAGTTCCTACCACAAAACACCCAACCTGTAGGACAGCGTGGATGCATGGAAGGATGCAAGAAAAGAGAGAGCTACAGAGCTGGAAGCAATCAGAGACAGATGGGCTCCTTCTCTAGAAGTGGGCATGGCAGAGAAAGGCTGGGGGAGGGGCCAGCATCCCACACCCACAGGGATAAATAAAAGAAGGGAGGAAGAGGAAGAGTGCTGAACAATACTTGTGAGATTATGTAGAATTGGCGGGATTTGTTTCTTGTTCTAGTGTTATTAATGATACGGGCCCTTAATAGTTCAGTTTTTGTTTGTGGCAGCAATAGGGCTTTTACCCAGTTATCTAGCATTTGGACAGAGTTATGTGTGCTAGCCTTTCTCCTTCCAGACATAGATATTATTCCTGGAAACGAGCCTGTCCCTATCCCTGCTATTGATTACATGGCAGGAAGAGCTAAAAGGCAGTGCAACTAGGTGCCCTATTTGTAAGATTAGGGATCAGTACTGCAGTGGCCTTTGGAACTGCAGCATACCAAGTTATCTAGGTAGCTAATCTCAGATATGCAGGCCTCATCAGGCACTACACAAGATTTGCAAGATCAGGTAGATTCTTTAGCAGAAGTAGTATTACAAAATAGAATAGGTTTAGATTTACTTGTTGCAGAGCAGGGAGGTATTTGTTTGGCTTTACAGGAAAGATGCTATTGTTATGCCAACAAATCTGGAATCTTAAGAGACAAAATCAAGCGGCTGCAAGAAGACTCAGAGAAGAGAAGAAAGGAGTTGACCACCAATCCACTGTGGACTGGGCTCAATGTACTGTGGCCTTACCTCTTGCCACTTTGTGGCCCCCTCGTTAGTTTATTGCTTTTGCTTTCATTACAGCCAGTATCATTCAATAACCTCATGGCATTTATTAAGTAACAGATTGAGACCATTCAAGCAAGCCCCCTGCAAGTTTATTATTGTCGCTTGGAGATGAGCGATCTCGAACAGAGTGGCACACATGACTAGTATGTGATAAGACCCTCTGCCTCCGTGAGCTGAACTTGACAGCCAATGATGGGTAAGATCAGGAGCACTCTTTACCAACCTAAGACAGGCCATGGTGACATTAGAAGGCCATTGACTGATGACGGGTAAGGACTGAGTGTGTGTCCTGACAACCTAAGACAGGCGGAGTTACCGGGAGGATATTACTTGAAAAAATAAAAATGCGGACCTGTCAGGAGCCATCCAGCCCGGACATGCTTGACCTGGCTACAGGCTGGATATGCCTGAACTCTGTTGCAGTTTGTTGCCTGGGGGTTGTAGTTTGTCGCCTTTGTAACTGTAAACAGCCCTGGCCTCTGAAGCCTGACTTGCAGCTGTGCTGCCATTCACTTGTTAATTTTGAAGATCACGATATGCTAATTGCCTAAGCTTGCTTGCCCTATAAAACTGGCTTACTTCTCCCAAATCAAAAAAAAAAAGGAAAGAAAAAAGAACCCCACCCCACCCCAGAAAAGATGTAACTACTGACACAACGTATGTATGTATGTATACATTATGATTAGAGCTGTATGAGTCCCAAATAAAATGATTTTTAAGAAAAAAAAAGAAAATAGGTGCAGATTAATCTATAATAACAAAGATAAAAATCTCAGACGGGAAAAAAAATTTGGAGGCAAATCCTTTTAAACCCTTTTCTGGTTGCCCTTTGCTATTTGGTCAACCTTCTGGAAATTCTGTGGCATCGAGAGAGGGGCAGTGCAGTTGACTAGGCCCCCAGCCCAAAAAAGCATCCTTCCAACAACTTGCCTGTTTGGTGGATGCTCAAATTATCCCAATTTCCCTTGTGATAGTTGTAATAATTTTTTCCTCTAAATTGCCCCTCATAGGTGATAGGCTATCTTTTTATTTGATTTACATCTGACTACATGCTATCAATCTCACATTCAAACAGAACAAGAGGGATTGCTTTGCCTCCCAACAGGATTCAAGCTTCCATTAACATTTTAAACCCTTGCTGAGCTCTTGGAAATGATGGAGGCACATGATAATAAATAAACCTCAGTATGGACTCAAAAAGTCAAAATGGCGGTGATCTTGCTCCCAACCCACTGTAATGTAGTCCAATTAATACTCTAGCCTCTCTTTTCAAAGAACAGTCTCAAACATGCTGACTTCATTAATTGTATTGGAATGGATGCTGATAAATATTAATTTCACAGGGGTTAAGGGTAGATCAGTTTGACTTCTTAAGACTTTGCTAGTATTCATCATTGAAAGTAGTTAGGAAATAAGGTTGTTGAAAGTAGAATGACTGATTCTTTTTAAAATTTGTAAAGAAAATATACAAGATTGTTAAGCGAAGTGGTAAAAACTGAATGTTTTAGGGAATCAATCAGTACATTAAGTTTTAATGTAGTAGTGGGTGATTCTTAAAATTAATTCTACAAAAAATAGCCAAGCCTAAATAAGAACATAAAATGCCCTTTTCTGAACCACATTTTCATAAAATTGACTTCATATTTAGCTTATTGATCATATTGTTTCAGTCCTCACTGTGCAACTAGTTATATGTAGTCATTAATGCCCATGGCAATTTTGTAAGCTACCATCAATTTCTCCTGACAGCTAAACGTCATATCCCAAATATTAAAGCAGTACCTATGAAGCAGATAGTCCACTCATGCGCATATGGATTTTTAACATATTTTCGGTATCATAAAAATGAAGTCAAAGACCGTTGTCAGACTTGGCTTACTCAGCGTGTTACTCCACAGAGTGCTTCCTTTGGCTACTGTGGAGTTCACCCCCACAGGACCACGAGTCTTCTTGTGACTGGGCTTCTGAAGAATATGCACAGATGTGTCCAATTCTTTTACAAATCTAGAGCTCTTTCTAGGACATTCTGCTTGGCAGCGAAAGACTTTGTCTTCTAGCATCACCAACTCTTAGAAGATTAAGTAAATACCCACTCTAAGCAAGACTGCACATAGGCTTTCACTAGAATTTTCACCACAGTCCCTCAGGACTTCTTAATAATGAAATTGAAAGAAGTAACCTGGATAATTTAGCCAGAGTAAATATGAGTGGTTCTCTGTAGTTATGCCCACTCCCAGAAATAACCAAAACTCTGAAAGCGATGCATCATGTGTAATTAAGGATGATGTGAAATGAAGATATATCTTATGATATTTCTTGTTTCCCAGCTCCATATGGCACACAAAAGTTACTCTCAAGACACTCATGTTAGACTAGGACATATGATGACATAATTTTTAACAGCGTTCTTCTTAGAAGGAAGAAATATATCCATAAAAGTCAAATGAGCTGAATTCTGAAAGTTTATGTCACAAAATTAATCAAGTTACATGGATTAAAGCCCAATTTAATTTAGGCAGGTTTTTAATGACAAAAATAAAGCCATTCTTGGTTCAAAATAATAGTTACACTGACATATACATATTAGCAATATCCCAAGTAATATTAAGGGTATGAAAACCATTGTTCATGAAGAAAGTAAAAGATCATTAAAAAGACAGGAAGAAGAGACAAGATCAAAACAGATGATGGAAGAGACCCTGAAGGTGGCTACTAACCATACAGTGGCTACAGCAAATGGTGAACAAAATGAAGTCAAAGAGCTGAATACAAAATGTCGAAGGGCAGCTCAAGAAGATGTGGAAAGCCAAATATTGTAATGAAATGTTCAAGTAGAAAAACAAAAGGAAAAACACAATGAGAATAACTGAAATGGAAAGAACTCAAGAAAAATTTAAGCTTCAAACAGCAATTTTAAAAAATTCTGCAGGTAAACTATTGAGTGACGCAGTAAGCATCAAGGGAAAATAGAAAGAATGTACAGAGTCACTGTGCCAAAAAGAACTAATCAACTATTAACCAGTTCAGGAGGTAGTAAATGAGCAAGAACCAGTGGAGTTGAAGGAAGTTCAAAGTGCACTAAGTACATTAAAAGTTTGAAGCATAGATCTTACTTGCACAATTAAAACTGTGTCAAAAGTTTCCCATAAGATTCAGACTGAGCTTGATATGGTTTCCAAAATGTTCTGTATATTTGGTTTTTATACTTTATATTTGGTTTTATTGTTTTTATTGCTTCTGAAGAATATGCACAGATCTGTCTAATTCTTTTACAAATCTAAAGCTCTTCCTAGGACATTCTGCTTGGCAGCTAAAGACTTTGTCTTCTAGCATCACCAACCCTAAGAAGACTAAGTTTTTGCTTGTTTATATTACGGTCTAAGAGGTATTGTGTCATTGGATGTTACCCCCTTAAACATGTGTTATATGTTTTTTCACTTTTCAATATATGATTAAATTATAGAGATATCAAATAGAATAAGAGTTTGTGGGGAGGGTTATAGTGGTGGTGGGGACAAGGTGAAAGGAAAATGATGTCAAAAATCCATGCACAAAAAGAAATTCTGGAAATTGTGGTAGCAATTGTACAATTCTACTAGAAGAGACTGAACTTCGAATGATAGCACACATTAAGAGATTAAAAAAACAACCCTGGATTTAATTCCTAACGATGGACTTAAAGTTTTTTACAAAGCAACTTTAACATCTTTAAGATACTCACCATTACACATTACACTTGATCTATTTGTCAAATCTGGGACTCTATTCTTGGGAACATTTCTCAAACCCATCATTTGGATAGCTGACAGCACCTCCTTCGTTTTTTAATTCACCTCTTCTATGTCAACAAATGACAGTTTATCCATGTCCCTCTTCATTCGCAGAAACAAAAAGGATTTACATGGTGAGGTCAGATGAGTAGGGCACACAGGACAGGAGAAGCATGCATTTTGGCCCCAAACTGGCAAACAAAGATGACTTTAAGGGGCACATTGTCCTGCTGGCAAAACCACTCCCCCATCTGACACAAATCAAGCCTTTTTGGTTAGATGTTCCTACACAATCTTTTTAGAATCTCTAAATAACAAGCATGATTAACAATCTGATCTGATGGTATGGACTTTAAATGCACTACACGTCAACATTTAAATTCAGATAATCCAGAACGAGGTTTATTGTCAATCAACATTTCATCTTTTTCAATATGAGAAAATCACTCATGCACTTGGGTTTTCCTCATAGCACTATCCCTGTAGGCTGTGTTCAACATCATAGCAGTGTCTGCCGCATTTTTCCCCAAGCAAAAAAAAAACTTTCAAAGCTGTATGCTATTGTCTTCAATTGTCCAACATAAAAGGCAAGGTGTAAGTGAAACTGAGATAGTTAATATGTGTTGTGCCAACCTGGTTGATAAGCACATGGGGAATCAATTGAAGGGTGAAGAGATAAAAGACTGGGTGAGCCTTGCCTTTTTAGTTTTAAGGTCTCGTCCTTTGTGATGGTGGAGTTCAGCTGCCTTAGCCAGTTCCCTGCTTCAGCTAGCAAGGCTCACTTCCTGGAAGACATCCCTGGGGAGAAGTCACACAGATCTACTGTGATGCAGCCCTGGGTGCTAGAGCAGCCTTGTGGAGGCCTCTGCCAATGAGGAGATGCTTACACATTCACCGATCCAGCTTTCCTCCTGTAGTCAGCGTCACTGTGTCTTTTGAGATGGAGGAATACTTTGTGGATTGGTATCAAATATATGGGTTAGTGCTGGACTCGTGAGCTGGGGCAGCACTGGGTTGGGATGTGTGCTTGATGTGCACTTACAGTTTATCTAGATCTCTCTATTAAAATATATGTTTCTGTACATCTGTTTCTCTGATATATCCAGACTATCACAATGCTTTCATGAAAAGGTCACTGTGAGCGAATAGAACCTTTCTAGGTGATGTTTCTGAGTGCGTTAACTCAGAGCCAGTTACTGGATGCTCCGCTAGCAGCAAAAATGCATACTTAGAAAGCTCCGCTCCACCTTGTGCAATTCCACTTTATTTAGGTGGTGGGTGGGGAGAGTGCCCCCATGTATTCATTAAACCCCAATTAATAATACATAAGCAGGATTTACGGAAATACCTATTGGAATGTTTCAGAAAGCTGGGAAACACTGGAAACACTCATTTGCTAGCAAATTTGGAAGACAACTATCTGGACAAACTGACAGGAAGAGATCCACATTTTTACCTGTTCCAAAGAAAGGTGATACAACAGAATGTTCAATCTAGTTGATATTGCATACAAGTAGAATTTTGCTTGAGATCATGCAAACAGTTGTAGCAGTACATTGATAAGGATCATTCAGAAGTTCAGGAGGGATTCAGAAAAGGATGTGGAACAAGGGATTTATGTTCTGATGTCAGGTAGACCTTGGCTCAAAACAAAGAGCAGTAGAAAGATGCTTGCTTGTGTCTTCTTAACTAGGCCAAGGTATTTGACTGTGTGAACCGTAGTAAACCGGCAATAATTTGGAAAAGTATGGGCATTCCAGAACACTTCATTGTGCTCATGAGGAACTTGGACATGGATCAAGAGGTAGTTGTGAGAAAAGAACAAGAGAAGGCTGCAAGGTTTACAATCAGGAAAGATGTCAGTGTTGAATCTTCAGTGTTGAATCAATTTGTTCCACTTGCATGCTGAGCAAATCATCAGAGGAGGTGGTTTATCAGAAAAGTGTGGGAAATTAGGTTTGAAGGAAGGCCTGTTAGCAACTTTCAACATAGAGATGACATGACCTGACTTGCTGAAAGTGAGGAGGAATTAAAGAACTTGCTGCTTTAGATAAAGGAGTAGCGCCTCCAGTATGGACACTTCTGAGGGCGACTCAATGAAGAGGGTGATGTCAACCACCACTCAACAATGGCTAAATGTAGCTTTCTGCCTCTTTGTTTGTTACATAATCTTGTAGCAATTTGGGATTTGAGAGGGTGAAAAGTGAAGGGGTGGAGTGTTCTGTTAATAAAAGAAATACAGAGGAATGAGAAGCACATGGAATGAATGTGTAAGAAACCAGAGGGCTATAGTACACTCAAGCATGTAGCAAAAATTCAGTTATGTCCTCTCTATCCATGCTCAAATTTGTGAATACTTGACTGCTTCCATTTTTCTCAAAATGTTTTTAAGTTTAATAGATAACTTTCTGAATAGAACATTATCTAAAAAAAATAGGTTATCTAATGCTGTAAAATATGGACTTTATATATATTGGGTGGGGATGTTTTCCTAATATACAATTGCTCTTTGAGAGAAAGCTCTTTCTGATACACATATGCCTGGCTGTGATAGTAAATGTTTATTATTTCAACCCGGCCAATTAACACATGTAGGATTAATTGAAAGGGCCAGAAAGATAAGTGGTTTGGTGAGCTTCTACTGTCTGGTCTCTTGCTCTCTGACGATCTCACCAATTCGCGACTGCCTTGGTTAGTTCTCTGCTGCAACTGGTGTGTTATTCTGGGTAGACAAGAGAAATAAATTCATAAATACGCGTATGCATGTAAAGAGAGTTTTATACAAATGGTAATTGTGGGCTGAGCCCCGGTGACATAAGTGGTTGAGTGTGGGACTGTGGCCCGCAGGCTGGTGGTTCATATCCAGCGGCAGCTCTCAGGAGCAGCACTGGATAGCTCCCACAACCACCAGAGGGCAGTGATGCCCCCCCCAAAAAAAAAGATCATATAAAAAATAAATGGTAATTGTACAGTAAGAAAACATCTCAGCTGAATCCAGATCAAGTCTGTAAGTCCCATCTTAGCCCATATGTCTGACAGCAATCTACAACATCCTTCAAATTCACGAAGCACATGTAATGACACCAAATGCAGGATGATCACAAGCCAGTGGGTAGAAAGTCTTTGGATCTCGTGGTGCTTTAAGCATCTCAGCACTGGCGGAAGTCTCCACATGGCTTCTGTAGGTCCAGGTATCTTTCTGCATCGGGGTAGGTCCATGTGACTTTTCCTCAAGTATGTCTGGCAAGGAGCAGCCTTACCAGTTGAGAGTCTCCAAGGGAGTGAGAGTGTCTCCTGCTCCCAAGAAGGAAGAACCACATTTCCCAGAATTCTCAGGAGAAGGCCACGCCCACACAGAGGTCTCATTGACTATCTCCTGATCGACCGGCTAGACTTCACCCCTACACTCTCAATACTCAAATTGACGCCAGATTGGTTGACTGCCACAGCTGGCCATGCTACCTCTGGCAAGACGTCCTTGGAAAAGCTACAGGGACCTATCTTGATGCAGTCCCAGGTGATGGAAAAGTGGAGTGAAGAAGAGCTTTCAGAGCTGAAATATTTACACACTCATTGATTTGGTTTTCCTCCTGCATTTGGTGTCATTGTGGATGTTTTATGAGGTTGAGGACTTGGCAGATTGATGTCGGACATATCCAACTTATGGGTTTGTACTGCACTATGTTGGGATACTTAATGTACAATTATCCTTTATATAAAGCTCTCATAAAATATGAGTATTTATGAATTTTGTTTTAGTCTATCTAGATTAACACAGTGTTCCTGGATTTGTTTTTCTAGTCAATCCTGTGACAGGATGCCAGGGGTGATGTCAGGTTAATCTTGGCTGAAATAGTGAATAACAGGAATATAATTACTTAGGTTGCATTATTATTGCTATGCACAGACATTTGACTCTGTGGATCATTACAGACTATGAATGACATAATGACCAATGGGCATTCCAGAATACTTCATTGTGCTCATTCAGAATCTGTACATGCACCAAAGCCAGTGGTCTGAAGAGAAAGAACTAGAAAATGTCTTATGGTTTAAAATTATGAAAGATGTGTGTTGGAGCTATATACTTTTTGCTATAAACTTATTTAATCTGTATGTTGAGTACATAATTTGAGAAGATGGGCTATAGGGAGAAGACAGCATCAGAACCAGAGGAAGCTTGCTAACAACCCACAATTTAGCTTTCAATATGCATGTGACATACCTTGCTTGATTAAAGTGAGGAGGTCTTTAAGAACTTGCAAATGAAAATAAAGACTTCAGTCTTTGGCATGAGCTACAACTCAATGGAAAGAGAACAAATATTCCCACTGCTGGGCCCATAGGCAAAATTATGATAAAAGTAGAAAAGATTGAAGTTTTCAAGAATTTCATTTTGCTTGGGTATATCAGGCTATTAAGGCATCAGCACACCTGGAAAAAGTTAGGACAACAAGCCCAGCAATGGGGACCTACTGTCTCCTTTCAGTGATCCTACACACAGCAGGCGAGATCCTGCCTGTGCTGAGGACCTACACATGGCTAAGGGAACACCCTCCCCACACCGCTGCAATGCTGCATACAGCACAATTCACCTATACCAGTGAACCCCAGCACTAAACATCACTGAGGGATCCACTGCCTGAGCTCTGCTGTGATCTAGCCTTTGAGGGTCCTTCTGCCAAGCATCTGATGGACCCAACACTGAGTAGCACAGCAGCCCACTACCTTGAGGCAGATTGAGAACTCCCCCAGGCCCATAGTCAGGCTAAGTTGTCCCCCACTACTCTTCTTCCTTTTTTTTCTTTATTCTCTCCCCTTCTATCTTTCCCACTTCAATCGTTCTCAACAGGCTCAGTTTTTGTTCCCACCTTTTCTCCATTTTTCTTCTTTCTCAGTTTTTCTTCTTCTAGTCCTCTCTTTCCTTTCGTATACCACTGATGGATTCTGGACCACTGCTATTAGCCTAAGGCAACTGAACACAAACAACAGGGGAAACCCAATTTGCTCTCTGTGGAAGTGCTTCACACCATATAAGGAAGCAGTGACGGCTCTCTATAGGGCTTCACATGCTGAGACAACTTCAGACTGGCCATAAGTTGACCTTGCCAACTAGGGCAATTCTGGCCAGTACAAGTGGGACCCTGCACTAAAAAGGCACACCTGCCTGTCACCTTAGGCAGGGTTTGAACTTCTCAAACTCCAGGTGCAGGCATTCAGGGGTCAGTAGCTCTTAAGTTTTATTTTTTTCTTCTCTCTTTCATCTCTCTTTCCCACCACAGTCAATCTCAGTGAGCACAGTTGTGGTTTTCACCCTTCTTTTACTTTCTTTCTTCTCTCTCTTCAATTTTCTCTTTCTTCTTTTCTGTTTCTCTCCTCTCTTTCATTCCTTCTAGAGGCTGCTGCTCATTTCAGCCCCCTACCTTCTGTCTAAGGCAACTCCACCCACCCGGTGAGGAGAGCTCCAGCCTGCCCCCTGTGAGAATTCTGCACATGTCACAGACAGTGCTGCACATGGCGTTGCACAGGACTCAGGTGTCTTTATTCCTCTCTTTTTTCTTTCTTTTCCTCTTCTTTTGCCCTTTTTCTCTTGTCCCCCTTCTTCTCGCTCTTCTCCCTTTCCAAACACAGACTCGGCAGATCAGTTTTCTTTTTTTGTTGTTGTCTTTTTTAGGCTCTTTTGTCTTTCCATTTCTTTGGTCTTTGTATTTTTCTCTGTGTTTGTTAGTTTGTGCTTTACTTTTGTTCTTGTCTCTGTGCTCCTTTCCCTGTTTCTTCTCTTCTCCCTCTTTTTTCTTTCACAAGCCTCTACCAGCTTGTAGGCAACTGCCCTGCATTTGAGGCAAATCTGATGGTCCAATTAGGGGAAATTTCACGTGCACTTGTTTATTTTACATTTAGCTGGTGAAATCACAGCCATCCTCCACCATACCCCAGTGACTAGGGAATCTTTCATTCAAATGGCTATGGGAACTACAGCATACACATAAAAGTGTACAACTGACTGGGGGAACTCCTGCCAAGGTCCGTGCTACTCAACACTTCTGGGGGAACAACATCCACATCAATTTCTCTGACTAGAGGAATTCTGCCTGAAATCTATGCTGCTTTATATCAAGGAGGGTACACCCATATGCACTCCACTTGCAGAGGGAAACAACACATGCCAGCCGAGATGCTGCAAGCCCCATGAGACACACCAGTACATCTTACTGAGCGATCATCCTGTGAAATGTAACCCTCATGGATCCACAGCCTCCTGACCAGTGTCCCATGAGAGAACTATTCAACTCACATACCCAATAACTAAATATTGGTCAGCTAGCCTGAGTGAGACCACAGGAAGTTATAGCAGCAGCCTGACCCCCAGGACAGCTGCCTGCAGATAGTTTGTAAAAGTTTTTATAATGAATCTTGAAGAGAGAGCCCTGTGCTTTTCAGTTCTGTAAGATGGCATGGGGATCCTCTAAAACAGCAACCAGCCCCACCAGCCTAAATGAAAAAGAGGGAGTAAAAAGGGACAATGATGGAAGAAGTCATAAAACTAATGATGTATATAGAAGCAGACATTGACCCATCACAGAAAGAACTTTTCAGAATGCTGTTTGGAGTCACACAAAATAAGGGAAGCAACGCAGAAAAAGAATTGAATGATACAGAAGATAAAGGCAATGCCAAATGATCTATCAAGGTTTATGGAGAAGGAAGAGTCTTCCCAGTCACAGAAAACCTCAACGAATACATAAAAAGAAATCCAGCCTACATAAGCTACATGCTGACTTAGTGTGGGCAGAAGATCAATACTCAGAGTGCAATTAAGAGATCATCACATAGAACAGCTCCATGAAGAGGAGAACAAAGGGAAAAGAGCTCCTAACAAAGCATTAGCTCAATAGTGGGAAGGAGACAAGAATGGACTGCACATCCACACAGCAAAAACTGATCCCATAGGTAGGGAGGAAAGCATTCACCACAAAAGATACATGATGACATCACAGAGCCCACAGATGGATGTAATAACACTGAATATCCATGGATGTAATAACACTGAATATCCATGGAGAGGACTCAGGTGCTAAAGGTCAGAGGCTAAAAGATGGGTTCAGAAAACATAACCCATCCATCTGCTGACTACAGGAGACACATCTCAAGCTTGCAGACTAAAACTGGTTGAGAATTAAAGGCTGGAGAAAAATATACCAAGAAAATTGCAATGCAAACCATCCCCCATCAAAAAAAAACAGGTGTAGTAATCTTAATCTTTGACACAATAATAATCTCAAGTTACAAGCCCTAACAACAGACAAGAAGGGGTACAGTAGATTAAGAACCAGGGAGCATAATAGATATGTACGTGTCCCATGAGAGACCCATGTAATTTGTGAATCAAACACTCCCACAATGAAAAAAGACATTAAAGGCTCAACAATCATAGAAATGACTTTAATACACCATTCTCTGAAAAAGATCATGGGAAAATAAACCCAAAAAGGAAGTTACAGGTCTAAACAACACAATTGGACACTTAACCTGATAGATAGTTTCAAAGCTTTTCACACAAATGCAAAAAAAAAATTCACATTCTTTTCAAGCCAATGTAGCAAATATTCCGAGATAAATCATGTGCTGGACAAAAGATGAAACTGAGTGAATGACTTCACAGAAGAATACTACCAAGCATTCAAGGAAGAACTGAGACCAATCCTACACAAATGCTTCCAGAACGTGGACAAAGACAGAACAATCCCACACTCTTTCTATGAAGCTAGCATAACTCTGATACCTAAAGCTGGCAAGAATACCACAAGAATTCAGAGTTACAAAACAATTTCCCTAATGAATATCATTGAAGATATCCTGAAAAAAATACTGGCTGACAGAATACAAAAGAATATCAAACAAATAATTCACCATAATCAAGTGAGATTCATACCAGAGAGGCAGGGATGGTTCAACATGTTAAAGACCACTAGTATTATTCACCACACATGAAAATATCAACAGATGTGGAAAAAGCATTAGATAATGCCCAACACAAATTCCTGTTTAAGACACTCGAGAAGATAGAAAGAAAATCCCTCAATATTATATAAGCTGTATATGAAACACCAACAACCAACATGGTACTCAAAGGAGAAAGAACAAAAAGAGTTTCATAGAAAAAGGGGAACAGACAAGGATGCTCTTTGCCCCCACTCCAACTTAACAAGGTAATGGAGGTCCTAGCTCACCGCATAATACAAAGAAAAGACATCAAAGATTTGTCTGTGGAAAGGAGGTGGTAAAACTGTTGGTCGAGGCTACGGGAAACCACTGTGCTGGGTAGTGGTGTGAGCCCGACCCTACCTTAAGCTTTTGTTCCTTAGCAAATATATATATTTGCTATATGTATCATTATACGCAGACCATATTATTTTATATATCGAAAATCCCTAAATCTCCACTCATGGATTATTAGCAGCAATAGAGTGCCAGGATGCAAGATTAACAAACAGAAGTCTATCAGACAAGATCACAGAAGATATAATTATTAAGGTGATACTCTTTACAATAGCCAGGCAAAATTTGAAATATCTAGGGATATAACTGACTTAAAAAAAAAAGATTTGTACGTGGAAAGCTACAGAACAGTATTACAAGTAGTCAAGAGTGACCTCAACAAATGGAAACATATGCTATGCTCCTGGATTGGAAAACTCAATGTAGCAAAAATGACAATTCTGGGCAAGGCACTATATGTTTAATGCTATCCTAATAAGAAAACCATCATCCTTCTTAAAAGAAGTATAAAAATTGATTGTCAACTCCATAAGGAGAAGGAAGAAGCCCAGAATTAGCAGAGAACACCCAAGAAATAAGACAAAGTGAGAGGCTTGTTCCACTTGACTTTGTTATACAGCCACAGTGGTCAAAACAGTGTAGTACTGGTATAGCAGAGATAGTCAGACCAACGGAAAAGTGCTGAAGACCCAGAATTAAAAACATCAGCATACAGGCAACTGATTTTTGATAAAGGGCTCCCAGGTATCAAATGGATAGTGTATGTCCTCTTCAACAAGTTGTACTGGAAAAAATGGATATCTACCTACAGATAAAGGAAGCAAGAAAACTTACCTGACTCCATGTACAAAAATAAATTCAAGGTGGATTTCAGACCTTGAGGTAAAACCCCAAAGTATTAAGGCAATTAGTGAGAGACTTGGGGAAAATCTGAGAATCTTGGCACAGGAATACATAGGCTATCAGATATAGGGAAAGGTAAGAATACAGTGGAATCAAAATGTGACAAGGAAGATGTACTGCAGATAAATCACTTGTGTACATCGAATGAATTCACCATGACAGTTATAAGAGAGCCTACAGACTGGGAAACCATCTTTAGCAATGACATATCATACAAAAGCCTTGCTACTAAAATCTGTAATACTTTGCAAGCTTATATTAAGAACAAAACTAACTGCCCACTAAGGAGATGGGCAAAGGACCTGAACTGTACTTTCACAGGGGAAGAAATTCACATGTTCAATAAGCATATGAGGAAAATGTTCCTGATCATTAGCCATAAGAGAATGCAAATTAAAACAACTATGAGATACCACCTAACACCCTCAAAGATAGTCCAATTCAAAAAATCAGAAAGTGACAAGTGTTGGAGGGGTTATGGGAAGATAAGAATGCTCGTCCACTGCTGGTAGATCTCTACGTATATACAAGCCATTATGGAAATCGATTTAGCGATATCTAAAACTGATGGAAATTGAACAACCATATGACCCAGCAATCTCGCAATGGGGCATAAAAGCAGAAGAGGCAAGTAAAAACAAGGCCAGATATCTGTGCACCAACATTCATTGTGGCTCAGTTCACAATTATAAGGAGTTGGAAACAGTCCAAATTTCCATCAAAAGAAGAATGGATTAAAAAAAAAAAACTTGGTATAGGGCTGAGTCCCGGTGGCATAGTGGTTGAGTGTGGGATTGCAGCTAATACATACATAAAGTTGATTGTTGTGCCTCTCTGAAATGCAGCAATGAACTCATGAAGCACATTTTCACATGGGAAGAACAGGGGGAAATCATGCTAAGTGAAGTAAGTCAAGCACAAAAGGACAAGTACAACATGAGTCCACTGAGATAAGCTTAAAAACTGAGGCACAGGGTGGAAACCTACTATATACGTACATTAATGGTGTGAGGTCCAGGGGCAACACAATCCAGGGATACATTTAGAAGCCAACTAAATAACTGTGGGAAAGAAAGGGGGGTGGAAAGCCATGGATGGTGGAGGAGCAGGGCACTAATTCACCCAAATGGAGGGTATTGTTTATTTCTCCATAGGAGAGCAAGAGACCAGGATTATCCTGATGTACCAAGATGTGAATACAACATACGGCCATGTAACAGGGAACCAAGAGAGTTTTTCAGGGTGGATCCCATTTTCAACTATGAGGCACTCCCTTCCCTCCCCTCCAGAAATATGCATTTCAGAGGAGAGCACTAAGGCTCCAGCTTGGGAGAGGAGCACATCAGATTAGAGCACATTGGATACAGGCAAAGGGACGAGGAGGGAGGAAAGGCCATCTAGGCTCACCAAAACCCAAGGACGATCTTCCTGCTCGGAGGAGACAATTCACAGTGAGGACCTGCATTCTTTACTGAAACATGACATTATGGGGGCACTACTAGTGACACAGTGCAGGGATAGTACAAGTTCTAAGTCCAGCACGCTGGGGCAAGGCACTGAGGGCATGCAGTAAGGGAGCAGACTGATGAAACCCCCAGTAAATACCAAAAATAGACTTGGTGGGAAAACACTCTTAAACGCCAACAATCGCACCTTGAACTATTTATAGGCTTTTCCATTTTTATCAGTAGATTTACTTTTGTCATTGTTATTTGTGTTTGTCATTTGCTGTTGTTATTGCTTCATTGGCTTTGACTTCCTTTGTTGTTTTATTTGACTTTGCCTGGTTTTTGCACTTGTTAATGTATCTGCAGATCTATCTAGATAAATAGTTCAGAGATTAAATGAACATGACCAATGGTTCCAGGGGGATATGGGAGAAGGGGCGGTGGAAGAAAGGAAGAGGTGAGGAAACAACTCAGGAAGAAGGGAAAAACAAGTGAACTAAAATCAATGGAAGAAAGGTTGTAGGTTACCTAATGGGTCTCAACAAAGGACGTTGAGCAACAATAAATTACTAAACTTGAATGAAAGCTGAACATAATTGTGGGAAGAAGGAAGTGAGAGGAAATCAAGGAAAGAAGCAGAGGGCAAAGGACAGTTATAGAGGCCTAAATAAAGGCATGCACATATATAAATATATATAATTAGAGGGGATTAGAACTATGTATGCATGTGTAAATGTTAAGAATTAAGATTGCAGATGAACACTGAGCCTTGACTCAAGAACCCCCTTAATACAAGAACACTTCATTCTAATAATCTGTCATTCTGTGATACTCAGCTTCCTGACACCATCATTGGAGGCAAAATGGGTGCATAAGCAAATGTGGTGAAGAAATATGATGGTGTTTGGCTATCAAAAGAGATAGAGTCTGGGGTCATAAAGACATGAAGATAAACAAGCATCCCTCTAGCCCAGAAGCAACAAAGCCCACATGGAAGAAGTATACCAGCCTGTGCTATAATGAAATATTGAGTGGATCAGATATCAGGCATCTAATCTAAGACCCAGAATAAAACCATACCCAAGGTGAAAGGGGTGTGTGTGTGTAGGGGGGGGAGTGGAGTGGAGACACAATTTCCATTTGAAGATAATTGGAAATACTCTCTCAGAGGGATCACAGGGAAGATGTGATACCATGTGATACCATGACCAGTCATGGTATAGTATAGCACCAATGAAACATATAACCTTTCCCTAGTTTTTTGGTGCTTCCTTCAGCCAACTATCAGGACCTCAATTCTACTTTATAACTCGTAGTTGACCAGAACATGTACATTGCTACAGATGATATTCCTCAGCAAAGGGAATCCAGGATAGAAAAACCCATCAGAGCCAACAAGGAGAGTAGGCATTCCATGAGGATTAGGGGAGATTAGGGCTGAAAGGGGGAACCAGTCTCAAAGATCAACCTAGAACTGACCTCCCAGGGTAATGAATAATGGCAAAGTGGGTAAGATATGACAGAGGATTACATAAGGAAAAAATGATCTATAACATAAAAGGGTTCTTGAAGAAAGTTAGGTAGGAGAGGGAGGGGACTGAAATTGGGAATGGCTATCAGGGGCTAAAGTGGGAAGAGAATGCTTTGAAAATCATGATGGTGGCATATGTGCAAAGGTGTCTGACACCGAGGAGGAATGTATGGATTGTTATAAGAGCTGTAAGAGCCCCCCAAAGTTTATTAAAGAAACAACAGAAATGAAATAGCATGTTACACTGGTCGGATATGCTGTGTAAGACCTCTTTAAAATGTGGAATAATAAAATGTCACTTTGACAACTAAAGTGTGACTTACCTACACAATGGATTTCAATAATATTAAATACATATAATATTTGACAAGGAATAAGAACTTTTGTAGGAGATTGATGAACTTGAATTATGCTCTCAGAGAAATATACTAAAAGTACTGTGCACAGCCAGAAGGACCAAAATCCTCTCTTGGGAGAAATAGGGACAGAATATTCTGTAAAAACAAGCATGACAAGATTTAACCTCATGCTCTTAGGACATGTTCTCAAGGGAGAGCATTCCTGAGAAAAAGGAATTCTATGCCTTGAAAAGGAGACATTTAGTGAAAAACAGGAAGAGCTTCAGGAATTGACACCATGATACAACATTGGGAACAAGCTTAAAAAGTGGTGAGGATGACAAAAGAACTGACTGTGTTTGCTTCATTGGTCAAAGGACAACTTTGGTGTTAGGTGTTATCAAATGAGCTCCACTCCATAGTGACATTCGGTACAAGAGAAGGAAGTTCTGCCAAGACCTCTGTCATTCTCATGATTGTTACCAGGCTTGATCGCATTGTTTTAGCTACTGTGCAAATCTAACTTGTTGAGGGCCTTCCTCTTTTTTGCTGCCCCTTCACTTTTACCAGCTTGTTATCCTTCTTCAAGGACTGGTATCATCTCTTGATCTATCTAAAGAAGTCTCACCATCCTTGCATCTAAGCGCCTTTGCCTCTTATTCCAAGACAGAATTGTTTCTCCTTTTGATTATGCATGGTACCTTCAATGTTCTTCATAGACATCACAATCAAGAACATTGATTTTTTTTTTTGTGGGCATCACTGCCTCTGGTGGTTTTGGACGCTACCCAGTGCTGCTCCTGAGAGCCACAGCTGGATTTGAACCGCCAAGCTCGCGGGCTGCTGTTCCTCAAGCAACCACTTACGCCACCAGGGCTCAGCCCAGAACATTGATTTTCTTATTGGATTTCCTTTTCAAAGTCCAACTTAGTTTCTGCTTCCATGAGCACTGATTTTGGGTCCAAACACTGATCATGATGCTGCCAATTGGTTCAGTTGTGTGGATCTCGGGCTTTTTATATTGTGTTTAATTCATATGGAAAGGTGCAGTTCTTCATTTTCACCAGCATTTTTTTTCCTAGTCTTCATCCCTTTCAGCAAGCAAGGTTGTGCTGTGACATCTGCCTATCACAAGTTGTTTAGAATCTCCCTTCATTCCTGATGCCACATTCTTCTTCACATAATCCACTTTCTTGGATTATTTGCTGTGCATTCATACAGAGTAAGAATGGTAAGAAAACACAACCATGAAAGACACTTTTCATTATTTTAAGGCAGACAACATTCACAAGTATGGCAGTGATATACTCGTGTCAATTTCCAGATTGGAAGTCTAGGGGTGAAGTCTAACTTGTCAATCAGGTGATAGCCAATGAGTAGCCAATAAGGTCTCTCTGTGGGCATGACTTTCTCCTAATATTT
>PVJH01035698.1:0-19427 GCA_004026705.1 Nesogale talazaci
TCTCTCTCTCTCTCTCTCTCTCTCTCTCTCTCTCTCTCTCTCTCTCTCTCTCTCTCTCTCTCTCTTTCTGTTGCTGGTGATTTCAAATGGTCAGCAACGAGGTTCCCTACCCAAGGCAGAGGCGCTGCACCGCCGGGGATCCTCCGAAAATCAAGGGTAGGTACGTCGGAAGCGACCGTAACTGAATTGACAGTTTCTTAGAGACAAGGCATGCGCATTTGGGGAGGAAACATGCTAATGAATAAAAGAAAGAATAAAATGCTAAAATTGTAATGATTATACACCTCTTCTTAATGATTGAATTATTGAATTGTATGATATGTGAATGAAGTACCAAATTTTTTTTTAATGGTTCAAAATCAACTAAATGGTAATGGCTTTGGGGATATAGGAGGGGGACTCTAGAGGGTGGGGTGTGTCAACCTGGCAACGCCACTGATATAAAGAATTTTTTGAAATCTTTACAACCAAGTCCAAATGAATACCATAATAAGCAGAGAAAATACTGACAGTGTCAAGAATTTCATTTTACAGTACCAAATGTTTTTTTAAAAAGAAGAAAATGTCCTAAAGTTTATTGTGATGATGATTGCACAACTCTTTTTAATATGATTAAAGCATTGATATGTGAAATATATATATAAATATTTCTTGCTGAAGCCTTTATTTTTTTTAAAAGACATAGTAGGAAATAATCTGCAGTTGCAAAGATTTCCACCAGAGGGAGAGTGCAAGCCATACAACATGAACTATAGGTGTTTTGTTTGTACCAGGCTATTTCAAGGTCTGCAAAGAATATATGAGCGTAAAGAATAAAAAACAAACCTCTATGTGCTTCCCCTCAGTATATCCGAGATAGCATCACTTTATTTACAGGAGCATGAACATCAAGGGACTCAAATTTTCCTATGTTCATGTTCACATATGGCCTCCAAAGTATAGTGAGTATTCATTTAAGATTACTGATAAATTTTAGTGAGTGGACAAATTTAAAACTGTGGAATCCACTTTTTGAGGTTTATCTGTAGGAAAGTAAGTAAAAAAGTTTTACTTCAAATCATAGAAACTTGTATTAATTTTATTATATATCAAAATATGAAGATTTCAACAGATCCTCCATCTAGACACTTCTACCACTCTAAACCTTCTGTATTTTCCAACTCTAGACCTCTGAATAGTTCACTAAAATATTTTACTTCGCGCTAGTCCAGGTAGACTAGAGAAACAAATTCGTAGTCACGCATATGGATATAAGGGAGAGGTTTATATGCAAGAGCAATGGAACATTGAGAAAGCATCCCAACCCAGTCCAGTACAAGGTCATAAGTCCGATATTAGCCCAGATGTCTGATCCCAGTCCATCAAGACACCTTCTGACTCACAAAGCATGTGCATTGACACCAGGACAACCACAACCAGTGGGTGCAGAGTCTGTGTACCAAGAGGCAGTAGAAGCATCCTGGTGCTGGCAGGGACCTCCCCATGGCTCCTCATTTCCAGGGATCAGGGCTCATCAGCAGTATCTATTGTCAGTAGAAGCATCTCAATTCTGGCATGGGTCTCTTACTGTGGCTTTTCTGGCTTCAGAGGTCTAGTTCCATTGGAATAAACCCATGGGACTTCTCCTCTGCCTCCTCCAGTTCCCAGGACTCAGGGCCTATGCTGCCATCTTGTCTTGTGCATCGAGCATCTCCCAGGAACTGAGTCAAGACTCTTAGCTCCAAATGGGAAATACCTTGAGACTTCCCAGAATTCTGATGAGAAAGCCATGCCTACACAGAGGCCTCATTGACTATCTCCAGATTGACAGGTGTGGCAGTCATGTGCTTATGTTAATTTTATGATTGAAATATAGGAGTGGAGGGCTGAGCCCCGGTGGCGTAGTGGTTGTGCGCGGGACTGCGGCCCACTGGGATGGAGGTTCGATTCCGGCTCCCAGGAGGAAAGGCTGGGCCTCCTACTCCCACCACCAGGGCAGTGATGCCTTAAATATATATATATATATGGAGTCTGGCCTGTTAATCAGGAGAAAGCCATTGAGTAGCTGATGAGGCCTCTATGTGGGCATGGTTTCCACCTGAAACTCCAGGGAAATCTCGCGATATTTCCCTCGTGAAGATGAGAAGCTATCTTCCCCAATTGTTGGGAGTTAGTTTCAGAGATGATTAACCACAGGCAACACAGAATGGCGGTGGCTGGGAGGCTGGAGTAGCCGGTGGAGAGACCACACGGCTTTGCCCTGATGCAGACAGACCTCTGAAGCTGGAGTGGCATGCTGTTGATGGACCTGCGCCCTGGAAGCGAGGAGCCATGGGGAGACCCCTGCCAGCGCCAGAATTCCGCACCCACTGACCTGTGACTTCCTGAGTCGGAAGCAGACTTTATAGACTGACTTCGGGCATATGGGTTAATATCGGACTTGTGACTTTGAGCTGGACTGGGCTGGGATGTTTTCTCAATGTCCTGTTCCTCTTGAATATAAACCCATTCCTTATATCCCTATGTGTGTGTCTTTAAATTTGTTCCTCTAGTCTACCCAGACTAACACAACAGGCTGGACTCCACCCCTGTACTCCCAGTGCTGAAATTGACACAGATCAGTGACTGCCACAGTCTTCTTGAGGTGCCCTTTGAAATTTTCTGTTCAGTTCTTTGACTTACTCATTTTTTCTAATTGCGTTTTCCTACCTAAGCATGTTTCAGAGTCTCTTCTGACATCCACTTTGAGCTTTCCTGTGTTTTGAATGACCTTTAGAATGAATGATATTTTGATGTCGCACCCAGCTCATTAGTTCTTCTGTCGGTGTTCAACCTGTCAAAACTGTTCTTGGGGTGCTTCCAAAATTCAGGGGCGCTATATTCAAGGTTGTTTTGGTTTGTTTTAGTATTTTTCAACTTTGACTTGAACTTCCATTTGAACAAACAAATCTATCTTGGAAGAACTTTAGCCAGAATACTCTTTAGAAACAGGGATTGTGAGACTTCTTCTCACCTACTTTGGACATGGGCAGGCATAGAGCATTTAGTATATATTTTGTAGTTTAACATAGATTAAACCAATCATCGGGACCTTTCTTATATTGTGAGCAATATTACAGTTCAAATGGCTGGGAAGAGGGCTAGCTGTAGGCAGCCATGTTAATAAAGTGACATTGCCAGGCTTTAGTGTTTTTCCATATGTTCACTCTATTTCTTGGTTAGCCTCATTCTTGGACTTCAGGCTGTGACTAAATGGCTGACAACAGACTTAGAACTTGATCCTGAATAGTCTGTGCATAGGCTGACACAGAAAAATGTGTCGTTTTCCCTGAAGACAATAAAAATGGATAAGTGAATGATCAGTGAGAAAATAAAAACCAAGCAGAAACTCATTGCAGTCCCCCTCATTACCTAGTACCTGGGTCTTGACTTAGAACTGCACCATTGCCCCATACAGCATTAAAGCTTCTTTGAAGTATGAGGCAAATATTTGTAGAGCCCTTGGTGGAGTGACCAAATGGAGCTCAGAGCAGAGATCTCACAGAACCAGGAAGTACTGAGAGAGCCCTGCTGTTTGTTGTCTGCCATCAAGTTAGTTTTAACACAAAGTCACCATATGTATGAGAATGAAACACTACCCTGTCCTGTACCAGCCTCACAAGTGTTTTCTCTGTTTGAGCTCATTGATGCACTGTCAATCCATCTTGTGGAAGATCTTTCTTTTTTATGTTACCCCTCTTCTTTACTAAGCATGATGTCCTTCTCGAGGAACTGTTCTGTCTTGACAACATGTCCAGTGTGTAAGATGAAGTCACACATCCTTGCTTCCCAGGAGCATTCTGGCTGTACATCTTCCAAGACAGATTGGTTGGTTCTTTGAACTGTTTATGACAACCTCCACATTCTTTGCCTGCGCCATAATTCAAATGCATCAACTCTTCCTCCACCTTCCTTATTAAATGCACAATTTTGACATGCATGAGTGTGAAAGACCAGTCTCCACATCAGAAAGGGTCTTAGGGAGGAGGTCATGCAGTTGAGGGGTAGGTTAAAGGAACAGCAGACTAGACATGCAAATGCTCACCTCTCCCATGGCAAACAAAACCAGAGTGAGGGATGAATGCATTCTCTTAACGAGCTTATAATTTCAGGCATGCAAGCCATGTGACACAAATACATAATAGGATGGGGTTGTATTAGAGGCAACAAGTAACAGGACGGGGGTGAGCGAGGAATATGCGCACAATAGGAAGGGGAGGTAATGGAGGCCTACATGTGACAGGAAGATGTATACATAACAAGATTGGATGGGTGCTAGAGTTAAGATAGCAGCCTAACCTTGGTGGTTTCTGAGCTAACTTGACCTTGAGTGTCCTTGAACAATCTATGATCCTTATAAGAAGAGAATGGGCATTATGTAGGATGGGACAGAAAATAGGGTCTTTGTGCTGTATGGCAAACAATCTTCAGGCAGATAGCCTTCAAACAGTTAACCTTGAAGAGCAACTATGTGCTTACAAGCAGCACTTTAAGATTGGCATTATTATTGGGGAGCATCATGGGAAATAACTTTTACTAAGAAAATGTGGGCTGAGCCCCGGTGGCGTAGTGGTTGAGTGCGGGACTGCAGCCCACTGGTTTGGCGGTTCAAATCCAGCAGCAGCTGTCCAGGAGCAAGGCTGGGCCTCCCACTCCCACCAGAGGGCAGTGATGCAAAAAAAAAAATTTTTTTTAAGAAAATGTGACCGATTCATTCAGCATATGTGTGTGGGATGTTCAGAAGCCATCCTTCTCCCTGTGCTCACCAGCATGTCTGTAGAAGATGAGACTTGTGCTTACAGGCTATCATGATCAACATTGCCATTATGACTCCTATATTTGGCGGGCTATACCTGGTTCTAGTAGCTTGCCCTTGACTTAGTCACTGTTTACGCATCCCAGATCTTGTCTATAATAGGTTGCAATCATACTCATCTAATAGAGAATGACATGAACAAGAGAAGTACTTGTGCAATACTGGTTAGGGCTAACTAGGCTGGGAGAGAGGAGGTGGCTACTGCAGTTGTCACTTGGCCTTAGTCATTGGTCTCATCCAGAAAGTGCTCTCAGAGGTCCATGCAGGTTTCTGAAAGGCAGATCACCTGAAGTTACTGTGTCCTCATGAGTTATTGAGAGTAAATTGCCAGGCTATTGTGCTAGATTATATTGTAACTAGCCATTTTTCTTCACTAGAGATATCTGTTTGCCGTTTCACAAGAACAGTTTCTTTTTTAAAAATAATTTTATTGGGGGCTCTTACAGCAATCTGTACATCAGTTGTATTGAGTGGTTTTGTTTGTTTTTAACAGCTTTCTTCCATTCTCCAATTACATATGGAATATTTGGATGTGTAGAAGGAAGAAATCCTTCAAATCCTATCTCCTAACATCAAGACAATGACTATTAAGCCAACTTTACTATACTCAAATGATACAGATTTTCAAAGATGAGGAAAGCATTTCAAATTTTTTATGAGTATGTTTATGAACACACTTCTTAAACATTTTTAATGACTACATTGTTCTATCAAGTGAATATGTCATGTCAATTTCACCATTCTTTCTATGCTAGTTTGGTTTAGCTAGAGAAACAAATTCATAGACACCCACTTGTATAAAGAAAGAGATTTATAGACATGACCAAGTGTATATTAATAAAACATCCCAGTACAGACTAAGTCCATGTCCAATAGTAACCCAAGTATCCCATACCATACATTGCTCTTCAGACTCACACAATACATGTAATAATGCTGAATGCAGGAGGATGGCAGGCCAGTGGGTGGAATGTCTTATGGATCCAGTGGTTGTGGAAGCAACTCAGCATTGTTAGAGATCTCCATGTGGCTCCTCCAGTTCCAGGGCTTAGGTACCTCCACTTAGTTCTGTGTTTCTTGTCAGCAAGGAGAGGAAGCAGAGTGTAAGTATGGGTCTGACCCCCCAATGAGCTATTTATCTCCTTTGGTCTCTAAATGAGGTCAACAAGCTGTGACTTGATTGACAGGCTAGGCCGCATCCCTTCACAAGTTGACAGGAAATTATGTAGTTAGAAATATCTTTGTTATTTGCATCTGTGTGCATAACATTGTGCCTAACTCATTACCTGGCATTCACATTATACACTTACCTAGAGATCTGGGTTATAATACTATAGTTATAACACTACTTTGTAATAGTATTAAAGCCGTTGCTCTCCTACTTCTAGAGTCTTCTTAAAGAATTAATCTACTTGGATGATTTGTTGCTTCCACGTGCTCTTCTCTGTGCTTCAAATTCACCAAAACCCAATTGCTCGTTAAATACCAACTTTGAGTTGCCACAAGAACATTAAATCTAACATCTTCAAAACTTAACTCATAATTTTCCTCTGCCATCGACCTGCTCTTCCACTTACAAAAATCTTAATTAGGTGCATCAATTCATCCAAGCAAGAAATATATATTATCCTCTAGTCCTCTCTCTTTGTTCTTCCAATCAGCAGGCTGTCATCAAGATGTGTGGATTTTTATCTATTTCTCAAATCTCACTTTTTTTCATTTATTATTACCACTGTGGTAATTCAAATCTTCATCAGCTGTCACTTTGACTATGAAGTACCTACATAATTAATTTCATTAGATCCTTTCTCCTTAATACTCCCAGAGGGACAGACATAAAAAGAAAGTTATAATGTCGACTTATGTCAATTATATCTTCTTAACTAGGTTTTGAAGCTCTGTTGTTAGTGCATATATATTTAGGACTGTTGCATTTTTTTTTTGGTAGAGTGATCCTTTTAGCATGATGGAATGTCCCTCTCGATCCTCTACTTCAAGGAGTTTGGGAGCTTATCCTTCCTCCATTTGAACCATGGTATATAACAGCAACCTTGAATAATAGCTTAATGTAATCTTGTGAGACCCCTAGGCAGAGAACCCAACTGGATCGTGCAAGGATACCTTACCATTGGATTCATTATATATTAGCTATACTTTAATTAGAAAGTGTTCTTTTAAAAACATTATATTTGTGGCACTTTTTTTATGCCACAACTTGCAGATTATCAAAAAAGCATCCTTGAGAAACAAGCACATAGGTCTTATCTTATGACAGGAGCTAGGTCAGAAAACAGACAACTTCAACAGCACACCAAAATCAGGCTAGCGAGTATCTGGGTCCTGCCACAGACAAAAGCTGCTGAAAAGTATAAATGTCTTAAAGAGTGACTTTTTCTCAGGATCAAATGCAAGAGGCAAGAAGAAAATCCAACATCAGACTCTGCAGAGAGCTCAGCTCTCATTGAAACCAGAATTTCTTCATGGACAATTGGACATAGATACTAAAGCTTAAACATTCATGATTGGCACTGACCTCATCCTAGAGAAAAATCTAGAACTTAGGTATGAACTTCTTGCATAGAAATTAAGCCAACACAAGAAAAAATTCAGGCTCAAGCAGATCCCTTGAACAAAGGATATACAGTCAAGTACCACATCCTACAGCATCAATCAAGTCTGGGAATCCAGGCTATCTGACAGGATTATGCTGTCAGAGTCTAAGATAACCAGTTATAAAATCCTAATAGTTGGTATAAAATCTAAGGAGAAAGAATTGTTGTTCCAGAGGCATTAAGTTTATATTAATGGTAGTGGAATAATTTGGAAAAGGATATCAATAATGGTTGCATACCATTAAGAGTATAATCAATGACAATGAATACATATAGAAGTTGTGGAATTGAAAAATATCTTGTGTATATTTTTGCCACAATTAGAAAAAAAGCAATTTCATGAATAACAATGAGCACAAGAATATATTTTAGAATTAAATGTGGTGATAGTTGTATGACTCTTCTTGATATGATTGAATTGTTGAATTGTATGATATTTGTGTAAAATATAATAAAATGCTAATAAAACTGTTAAAAAAGAAAATCCTCACCTAAGAAAATAATTTATTTGGAAGACATGTTCCCTACTTAGAAAGAAGAATCCCTTAGTTCTCATGTAAGCATACTTCAAACAAGATGTTCTCTGCTTCTCATAATTATGGAAAGAATTTCCAAATATATTAGTGCCTTCTAACTTAAAAATGGTGTCTCCTGTTTGCATCATCTTTGGGGGGTGGGCTTAAGAAGCATGTGGAGCTCTACTTAGAGAAAAAATGTGACTGGCTTCGCCTTTTTCTGAAGGTCTGTTTTGACCTCTAAGACTTCAGAAGAGGGAGGACGGAGGTTCACGTTGCATAAGTAACCCAGTTCTTAAGCACACGTAGGTGACTCTGTAGTTGCACTTGAATGAAAAGTAGCTAAAGCAAATGGGAGAAATGAGAACGTAAAAGAACTGACCAGAAAACTACAACAGGCAGCTCATACAAATAAAATCCCAAAGGAAAAACACATTTGGTGTACCTCAAGTTGCAAGTATTGAAGAAAAAATCAAGCAATATTGCAATATTAAACAGTTATATAAACAAAATAGTGAAGGACTCAGGAAGCACCAAAGGTAATTGAAGAAATACAGTCCCTGTCCCCAAAAGAACTGGTCAACATCTGAACATTTATTTAAATATGGAGCAGATGATCAAGACCTGCAGGCACTAAAGGAAGAAGTGTAAACTGCCCTGAAGGAAAACTGGGCTCAAGCAATTGACCACATATCACTTAAAATGTTCCAACCAGCTCGTTAAGCCCTGGAAGCACTCACCAGTCTGAAGAAATCTGGAGAAAACTCCCTGGCCAATCAACTGGAAGACTTCCATGTTGTACCTATTCCAAAGAAAGATGATCTAACAGGGTTGGGAGATTATCCAACGAGAGCATTTCTATTCAGGAGGCCATGTGGTGTCATGAGGACACTTTAGTCAGCAGTTCAAATCCACAACTTCCTCTGAAAGATAAAGCTGAAGCTCTCTGCTCCATGGAAGGTTTACAGCCTTGAAAACCCAAGGGGCAGTTCTACTCGAATAAGGTCACTATGAATCAGAATCAACTTACTGGCAATGATTGTAGTGGGTATGTTTATCATCATTAGCATAAGTATGAAGCCCACACAGATAACAGAGAGCCTGATTTGGATATCCTTCCATCTTACTACTAAAAATCAACCTTATTCTCAAAGTTTTACTTGTGACTGAGTCAATATTTTTGAAAGGAAAACATTTCAAACCACTTTGAAATACACCAGAAAGATTTCGGGAGTCTTCCTGGAAACACCAGCACATCTTCTGAGTAACTTACTTTTAAAAAGTATCCCGGCTCAGCCCCGGTGGCGTAGTGGTTGTGCACGGGACTGCGGCCCACTGGGATGGAGGTTCAATTCCCGCTCATAGGAGCAAAGGTTGGGCCTCCTATTCCCACCACCAGGGCAGTGATGCCTAAAAAAAAAAAAAAGTATCCCTACCTTTCATTGTCTTTGAGATGCTTCTGCCATCAGTAAATAACTGATAAGAGATCATAATGCAATTTATTCTTTTCCAGGCAAGTGAATTATTTTTTGAGAGTCAATATAATTGGCTTAGCTCTCTGTTATGAAAAGACTATATTTTGTATCTAGTAAGCAACTTCATTTCTGTATGAATGAGAAGTGCCCATGTTGGGTCACAGATAAGCTATATTCTCTTTCACCATCTCCCTAGATTCAAATGAACATTAAAAAATAAAAGCAAAAACTCTTATCAAACCTATTGCAACTCTTAGCAACTCCATAGGATGGGATAGAAGTGTACCCAGGGAGTTTCTAAGTGTGTATATCTTTACGGAAGCGGGAAGACTCATCTGCTGACCTTGGGGTTAACAGCCCATTGTTTAACCAAGAATAATTAACATAATAGCTACTAATGAACTCAAAGTTAAGCAGATGCCTTAGAGAGAGATCAACCCAAAACTCTGTAGAATTATCTTAGTTGACCACCAACCATAAACAGGAGCAATGAATAATGTTCATTGCCCTCTGTGGCCTTCCACTTTCATTACCTCTTCCTCTTCCTCTCTACTCTATACATGTTGTCTGGCACATGGATATGTCCATCCGGTTAGTATTTAACTCCAGCAGAGAAGGGCTTCAGCAATTTTTCTCCCACAATGCAAAGTGGAACACGTTTGACTGCAGTTGAACACATTGTTGAAGGGAACTTAACCTGGGAGACTCTTGTTCTTTCGACTCTGTGAGTAATAAAGGATGCTGACCATACCACTGGAACCATGTCTGATCTGTGCTCTTTTGCAACAGTCTTGCGAATATGGCATCTTGGAGTCACCCCTTCTTCTAAGTTTTGAAACTATTCATGAAGAACTGAAAGTCTTTCTTCTTTAATTGATAGAAAAGTGAAGCCATCTGGACTTGATCATTTCTTTGTAGGTAGATTTAGATTACAGATTCAATTTAATTCTTTTATGGAGGTCTAATTTACATTCCACAAAATCCCGTTTCCTCTTCCGTTAAATAATATGCTCCACGGCCAGACATCTATCTCTGCCTCTTCCTGTTACCCACCCCTTTCGCCCTCATGGAACTTGGCGACAAAAGGATCTGACACAAATGTGGTGATGCTCAACCTATTTGCTGTACCTTAAACAAGAAGGTCCTTTGTCCGGGAAACAAGAATATTGGCCAGTATTCATGAAATTATAAGAGGTCAACTTAGCAGCTTGTAAATGGATAAAATCTCAGACCCTGAACAATTCTTGACTGAATAATTAGGAAATTATGGCATAATTTTATACAAGTAAAATCACCACCACAATGAAAATGCTGACATATTCATCACAAGAAAAATGTCCACATGTTTAAAATCTCCTTCTAACTCCTCCTCAACCTTCTCTCCTAACTCCAGAAAACTTTCTGTCCCTAAAGATTAGCTATGATTTTGTTTTGGATTTTTCTATAAATGCAACAGGATACTATGTACTTTTCTTGTCTTCCTTTTTGCCTTCAATATTATTTTAAGGTTCTTTCATGCTGTTCCATGTATCAATAGTGTATCATCTTCAAAGCAGTGCAGTTATTTTATTTATAGCTAAAGCAGTTTATTTGCCAACTAACTTGTTGATACACATTTCATTTGTTTCTTGTTGTGGTTTGGGAGATGTAGTCAGTTAGTAAAACTTTTCTAGCCATGATACCTTATGTGATGTGTTGTAAATTCCAGCCTCTGTGCCTGTGATTATAATGCTATTTGGGCAGATGTTCTGTACTATGTGCAAGGACAGGATCAAGGTGGAATGTATTCAGTCCTCACTTTAATAGAGGATGTGGACCAAATCACAACTTTTGTTTCTGTGGGACTGTATAGACAGATGCTATCTCTCAAAGCCATTCCTTTGTAGATAAAGCCATTCCTTTGTAGATAACACCATTTCATAGAGAAAGGGTCATAGAGAGAATATCAAGACCATTGGAGGGAGAAGAACATTTCAAATGTGCTTCATTTGAAATCTCTGACCAAAGTGGTGGAGGCCAAGATAAGAGGCACAGTGACTATGGCACAAAGGCTATGAGATAGAAAAAGAAGCAGCACCAAAGTTGTGGGACTGTGAAACAGAGCAGTGGGCAGGCTTCCTGGGTCATGGGGACCAAGACCAAAGTACTCTCTGGCTGAAAGACTGAGGACTAAAGTTGAGGAGAAATGCTGTTGTGCACCATAGACTGTGTCTTTACTATATACTGATCTTCACTTGTGATAACCTGTTAACTTCCATAATATGATTATGCTCCATTAATCATTAGCATTGTCTGTAAATTTTGTGTGCCCGTTCCAATGAACTATTGAACCCCAACAGAAAATTATAATCACATTGGAGAGGATAGCTTATGGTCACAATTGGGTGAAGAGAACAGAGGGTAGTGAGATATCTGACTTGTAGCAAATAGGGAAGCCAGAGGTGATATATAACCTGCCCCCATGACATTTTCTCAGTTTGTTCATTTTTAATTTTCTATTACAAATAAAGTTACTAGTAATGTTCTTATACAAGTCTCTGTGTGAACCTGTGCTTTCTTTACTTTGCAGTCAATATCTAGCAGTGGAATATCTGCACCATGTCATGGTAGTGGGATGTGTGCTGCCCACTTGATTCCAAGCCTCTAGGACAGATTAGAGTTGAATCGACGGGAATCACTATGGGAGCATAGTGTCAGGTCATGCTCCAGCTGAACACCTGGGGGATTCAAACCACTCACCTTTCAATTAGCACATTGTGTCACCACTGCTAATCATATGTAGGTCTCTCTACACTTTCAGACCTATCTCATTAATTCCAGGAATCTGCTGATTTTCTGCTGTGTATTTCTTGCTTGCTCTAAAGCGTGGATGGACTTGCTCTTAAATAGTAAGCTAGAACTGTGTTTACTTTTCTCCTCCCCCTGGGTATATTTTTTTTGTAGTGTCTGATGTGAAATATTTTGAAAACCATAAGCTGAACAATAGATTTTTCTTCCTTTTATAAAGAAAGTGAGTCCTATTTTCCTATTTTAAGTATATATTATTTTTACAGGCTGTCTTGCATTTTAAATGTTAAGTTGTGCTGGAAGCTTTCATATTCTTATGGGGGTATTCTTAGTCTTTCCTCTGAGATATGGTTAAATTGCTTGGAAATAGTCTGATACTTTTGAATCTTACTTTCAAATGTATTGGGTTGGAAGAGCAGAATTTAATCTACAATTAATTTTTCCCACTACTGATGCAAGAATATTCTTAGTACTCCAAAGGATGCACCATGAATTGTGAAGTTTTCCATTCTGGCTGCCAGGAGCAGGCATTACTCACAACCCGGTTTGAATTCTGAGCACCATTCTGATTAATCTTTTTGGGTGGATCATACTCAGACCACATGCATGTGCATTAGCTAGTTTTCTGCTGAGTACAAAGCTGACACTAAAAGCAAATTTTTAGAGTTTTCTCTCTGCGCAGCTCTCTCCTCTCTGCTCCTTTGTTTTGTGCACTCTATCCACCTCCATTTCCTGAGACTTAGCGCCATCATCTCATTTTAGAAAAACTGCCAGAATCTGCCTTGGCTTTTCCCTCCCTGCACTATGGCCTGAAAATGTTCCTTGGGCAGGAGACTGGCACGTTCCAGTTATTTATTCTTAGGGATCATTGCCACCACTGCCTGAACAAGCTATGCCTCAACAACCATTACTTCTAATACTTTTTCCAGTTCTTTTAAAGGAAAGGTAAATCCACATATCCTGAAAGCAAAAGTTTCTTTTTCTTCCCTTCTCCTCACTCTTTATTCTTAAATAGCACACCAAACACATACACAGACCAAAAGAAAGAAAGAGATTCAAACTTTCAGAGAAGATAAAAGAATAATAATTGTATTTGATCTTCTGCTTCTCCAAAGCCCCCGCCCCCCCCCACCAGAACATTTGCATGTAGGTTTCAAACCCATGGCTCTTACTATTAAATCCTCCTATATTAACTTTTTAAGGAAAATTCTATTTCATATTGTCCATTTTTTCACATTGATTCAAAACTTTCATTTAGTCTGGTTTCTATATTTCAGCTTTTCCAGTTTAGCTAAGATTATCATTTATAGGATTTTCCCCCTTCCTTTAGTTTAGTCTTCTATAAGGGGCTCTGATGACACTGCAGGCTAGGCATTGGGGTAGCTGAAAGGTCGTGATTCACGCTCACCAGAGGATCTTCAGGGGTAAGATGAGGCTAGCTCCTCAGAAATCTTATACGTGGTTGTTATGGTTCAAAATCAACTCTGCAGAAGCTGGCTTGTTTTTGTTTGTTTGCTGGGTTGCTTTCGTTCTTCTTCTTTCCTCAATAATGGTTGCTCAGTCTTGTCTCTTTAATTACATAGCCATTTTTGACAACTCGATTCAACAAGTCATTTCAACAGCCCCTTGTTCTCTCCTGGAAAAATCTCTTCTTAGAACTTATATTGCTCAAATGTTGAAGGATTTTTTTTTTATCTCTTTGAGTCCTGGAGACATTTAAGGCCAGTCAGGGCCAGAATCAAATCATAGATGAATATGTCATGAATGCTAGAAGTACACAAGGACTTTTTCTGGATAGAGAGTTTCTCCGGTCAAGGAAAAGAAGTTAAGCATGGTGGTCTAAAGTATAAATTCTTTCTGGACAGGAAAACGGTGCTATAAAAGGAAAGAGGAAGGGAAGAAACTGTTAGGTTTCATAAAGACTGTTAATAAGGTTGGGAAAAGACTAGTTTCCTTGGGTGAGAGCTAATTCATTCAGCACAGCAGAGAAATGGAACACAATATGTTGAGGCCCTAACAGTAGCAATCTGTGCTACTTCTTGACTTTATAACTTCTGCTAATTTATTCAGCAAGGCCTCTCCTTTTCTATCTTTTGAAATGAACATAATAGAACAATTCACCTCAGAGTAGTTTGCAGGGTCATGTGAGGTAGTCCAGAAAAAGTATAGAATACCTGCTAGTGGAGAGTAAGTATTGCACAGAAAGCATCCATGTCCTCTAGATCATGTCGGTCCCCACACGCTCTCTATGTAGCCGTAAAGGAAGGCAGGACTCTGGGCTTAGCTTACCAGGTTAGAGGGTGTCTCAAATATAGAGACCAGGAGTAGGATCCTTCCCTCTGGAATATGAGTCTGCTCCTGTGTAAATGCAGTATACTGAAAGCCCACCCAACCTCCCCTCCTTCAACCTACTGTTTCTGTCCCTACCATCACACAGCCTGCCCCCTTTGCCTCATGTCATCCAGCAGTGGCACAACTACTGAATGCTGAGTAAAGTGCTCATCTCCAGAAAGCAACTCCTCCCTAGCCTCTGATGAACCGTCCTACCAACCTCTCCAAGGAAATGTGAACTTAAACAGAACAAAAAGAACTAAACTAAACTCCATGCCACCTTGGTGATTGGACTTTCTGAGCCTATAAATTTTTATATGAGCGGGCAACATCATCTTTCCCATGGAAATAGCTGGTAGGTTGAAATTACTCATCTTGTGGGTAGGTACCCAGTATGTAGCCCACTGCACCACTAGCTAGTCCTATTGTGACATTGCAAGCTGCTGCTTTCTTGGGGAGAGTACTTTTTCCAAGAAAGCACTAGAGGGAGCTCTATCCATGTGGAAAGGAGAGATTGAGCCTATACATGAGAATTTGCCTGAATTCACTCAAGGGAGAAATACAAGCAAAGATCTATGCATATTCTAACATGTACACAGACACATTGACAAACATCCACACATAATCATTTCCACAGCATGCTTCGATGTGCATATACAAATAAGCACCTGTGAACAAAGCACCTACATACATCAACACATGTCCATAAAGCTGACACAGACATGAATGAACATATGTATGCAGACACAAATGATATATCCAGATTAAGTTACAACAAGATCCATGTACACACATCCACATAAATATATACATAGATACACATATACCTAGTCAAAGATTCACAGCAGTGAAAATCTACAGACATCGCTATTACTCTGGGCTAGATGGGGAAGTGAGCCTCAGAGAGTCCAAGTGTCTTACCCAATGTACCATGACAGGTGGTAGAGTTAAGATTAATTTCAAAACAATAAATGACAAGTAGAGCAGTAAATTATTTGCTATAATACTACTTAGATCATATGAAAGCTTCAACAAAATGGTTTTGCAATGCCTCCTACAATGAATGACATTAGCAGTTGTGTGAAAACCGTCTTTTCCCCAGTTTTCTTTTAATTGCTGTTCTATTATCAAAAAAGTTATTGATATAGGTTCACAAATACTGTTACCAAAATATTGTATTACAACATCAGGGGCACTTCCTGCAAGATGACCACCAAGTAACACATACCAGAGGGACTCCATAGAAATCAGCTTAGGAGAGTAACTGAGAAGGAATTCCACACTGCTGGGTCACTAAAGGATCATCATATAAATAAGTAGACCCAGACACACCAGGTTTTGAGGATCTACAGACTTTTGAATTACTTCTGTGGAGGCCAGTTAAGGCCTAATCTTAGCCCCACCACAGTCTCTGCAAGAGTCAGACTCCTTGGACCAACCCAAGAGCTTGACTTCAACATGAAAACAGCTTGCCACGATCTCTGGGCATACTCCCTCCAGCCCCACAGTAAGTCAATCAGAGCTCAGCTATGCTTTTTTTTTTTTACTTCTCTCTCTTCTCTCTTCCCTCCACACTCTCAATGAGATCAGTTTGTTTTGTTTTGTTCTTTTCTCTTTCTGTTCACACACCACTGCTGACATCCAGGCCACTCCACTTCATCTAGAGCAATCATGCCATTGGACACGCAGTTGGGAGTGCTCCACCCTCTGAATTGAAATGCACCGATGGGGAAATCCCTCAAACCTTCCACTGCTGGGGAACTCACACCTACTCTCCAAGGCCTTGTAAGTTTCTGGGGAAATTCCGGCCCACACTTCGGGGCCCTTCACTTGACTAGGGGAACCTCTGCCCACCATCCACAGAGCTACACATAGCTGGGGGTGCCCTGCCAGTCCTCAGTGGTCCCACATGGCTGACGGCACTTTCTTCCACCTGCCATAGTGCCTCATATGGCCTAAGGCAACTCCACCATCACACTCCAGTGCTCCAACTGCTGCAGGAACCTCTGCCTGACCTACATGGAGATCTAGCAGACTAGGACAATCCCATCCACCATCCACAGTGCTCTACACCAAAGTGGACATGGCCACCTGCCTTCTATTACTCTTGCTGAGGGGTTTATCTATCCTAGATGAAGCTCTTATGTGCACCAAAGTACATCTGCCAGTCTAGCATGGTTTATAAGTTCCCAATTGAGCCCTGATAGTTGGGGGGGGGGGGGAGGAAACGGAAGCATTGAAGAACTGCAAGAATTTTGTGTTTTTCATCAGAGCTATACTGCATCCTGGATGAACAATAACTTTCATGTATTCCTTCTCTGAGGGAGTTTCTGATGATCAACAGATGACTTCTTGACAGAGTATCAAACCTGGCCCCTTTCCTTCACAGTGATATGACTTTTTTTTAATCTGATACCATTGACAACTCATGAGACCAAGAGAAAACACAAATATTTCACAATATATAATTATATATTGTTTTGTGATTAATCACAATGCTTTAATTATGTTTAATTGTGTTCAGTTTGTAGCAATGAAAATACATCCAGCATATCAGATATTTACATTGTGATTCATAACAGTAGCAAAATTACAGCTAGGAAGTAACAATGAAAATTCTTTTATGGTTGTGGGTCACCACAACATGAGGAACTCTACTAAAGGATCGTGACATTAGGATGGTTGAGAACCACTGATCTAGATGAACCCAAAATAATAGCAACCTTTAAATGTAAGAAGGACACAAAAAGTGTCAAAATGATGCAGGGTGAGAAAAGTCCATGTAGTCATGGGGGCTTTTGAAGATAGATGAGGCCCACAAGCCAAGAAGTGCCAACAGCTTCTAACCAACCCAATTGTTGTACATAGCAACCTTATTGACTTCGGCTTGTTGATCTTGTATCCTGCCACTCTGTCATATTCCTCTATCATTTCCAGCACTCCTATTGTGGAGTCTTTGGTGTTCTCTATCTAAAATCATCTCCTCTGCAAATAGCGATAGTTTCACTTCTTCTTTCCTCAGTTGAATACTTTTGATCTCCTTATGTTATTAACTATGACCTCCAGGGCAAAACTGAATAAAAGTGGGGACAAAGAGCACCCTTGTCTTGTCCAATTTTTTAGTAGAAATGTTTTTGTATTTTCTCCATTGATTGTAATGCTGACTGTTGGTTTTTAATATAAAACTTGCATTACATTCAGGTAATTTCTTCCATTTCTGTCTTCTTGAGTGTCTTAATTAGGAATGGGTGTTAAAAGTTTTTTAATGCTTTTTCTGAGTGTATTGATATTAGTATATGATTCTTGTCTTTTTTCTTGTCAATATGAAGGATAATATTGATGGATTTTCCAATACTGGCCAGAGACAGACCAAACCCAATGATGCATACATCACACACACACACACACACATACACACATACACACAAAAAGATGCAGACAGTAGCTGCACTGAAACACATCTCCCCTTCACACATCACCTACACTTCTCATAGGCCTTCACAGCCCATGCAAGGGGAGGAAATGGTAATGGAGGACAAAGGCACTAATCCACCCAAGGGCAGGATATTGCTTATGTCTCCAAAGGAAAGGGAGAGTGAGAGTTGACTTCATTGCAGTGTATCAATCCTTGAAGGCAACAGTCCTCCTGAGAGCAGCTTGTTCACAGAGAACTGCAGAGTGCTAGCCTTACCTTGAGACATGATGTCCCTTCCCTAGATGACAGCACTGCAGAAAACAATTCTACATATACAGTGCAGGAGAGCAGCCAGTCTGCTCATGAAAACAAATCAAGAAAGCCACAAAATACCTGATGAATCCCCTTTGCAGACTTCTGACTCAGGAGCTAGTTCTTGGCATCTCATCTGAACTGGTTGGGGGTTATCCACAAGGGGCCCACACTGAACGTCTAAAAGTGTGATGGGGGGGGGGGGGGGGGCGGTGCACTAGACCACTCCAGCCCTAACTGCAGAAAGAGCAGTGCAAACTTGTGGGAGGCACGCCTCTCAATAATTAATGCAAAGGACTGAAAAGTTACAACTGTTTTTTGATTACTTTTTGATGATTCTTCTGACTTTCTTTTCTGTTTGTTCTCTTTCTTCTTCTTGTTATTCTTGTCCTTCTTGATCTTCTTCTTCTCTTTAGAAGATAGGGTAGGATATGCAATTCCAAGGAGACAGCAATAGAACAATGGTTCTGTGGGGCATGAGGGGTGGGGGTGGGGGAGCAGTGAGTCAAAAATGACAGGGACAAGTTCTAAAACTGACAGTGAGAATAAGGAGTATGTAACATTCCTGATCATGTCTGATTAATTGAAATGTTTACAAGAGGAATTACTGAGAGGTGAATGATGACTAAAAATGATAGTAGGAATGAAGGAAAGAAAATGAAATAGAGGAAAGAAGAAAATTAAAAATTATACATATAAGTATAAATATAGATATGTTTATACTAAAGCAATGGTTCTCAATCTTCCTAATGCCACAACTTTACAGTTGCTCATGTTGTGGTGATGCCCAAACCATAAAATTATTTCACTGTTACTTCATAACTATAATTTTGCTACTATTATGAATCAGGCAACCACTGTGAAAGGGGCATCCAACCCCCAAAGGGATTGTGACCCACAGGTTGAGAAATGCTGTACTAGAGGGTAACAAAAAAGACAAGAAAAGAAAAAATCCAAATTGTGCTAGGCAGCGCTGAGCTTTCATAGCATTCATTTTTCCCACTAGATGAGTATCAAGCAATTCACTCAGATTTAGTGCGCACAGTGGAATCTCCTGGGACAGTTCTCTCCGATCACAGTGAATTTTTTTGTAAAAGCAGTTTCTCTCAAACCTCATTTGTTTGTGCTCGCTGATTTAAGAGAACA
>PVJH01035699.1:0-19445 GCA_004026705.1 Nesogale talazaci
CCAGATTCCTGCAAGTTGAGAGATCAGAAAAATATGAGCTGGAATGGAATTTGATTTCCAATTTCTGAGTTGAATGACCAATATTACACCTTTTCCAAATCTCTCACCCCTCTGTGGGAAGACTCAAAGTGTGGAGTGCAAGACAATCAAATAGTATTTAATGAGCTGTGTTACAAAGTAACACAAACATCCATCCCTATTGTTAAGTAGTTTTACAGCCTACTTGGGGATTAAACTTGTAAGCACAAGAAAAAATAATTAAGAGGACTCATGTAATAATCAGAGTTCTTCAGAGGAATAGAATCTCGAAAATGCATATTTGAGGAGGTACTTAAAAAAAGGGAACATATCTCTGCTGGGCACAGCTTTCATGGTATGCATTTTTACTACTAGGCAAGCATCAAGCAACTAGCTCTGAGTTATGCATCCAGTAACCTTGCCTGGGAAATTTCTCTCTCGTCACAGTGAATTTCTTCAGAGAAGCTGTTTCACTCAAACTGCTTTTTTTGGTGATTGTCGATTTAAGAGAAAAGTGTGCGGTTGTGAAATTTCGTTTCCTGCTCAGGAAAAATGCCACAGAAACTGACATGATGTTGAACACAGCATACAAGGACAGCACTACAGGAAAAACTCAAGTGAACAAGAGATTTTCTTGTTGCAAAAAAGATGAACTGTTGGTTGCTGACAAACCTCATTCAGTACTACAGACAATCTTCTGAACAGTAGAAAATATCAACAAAATTCTTGAATTTGCCCTCAAAGACCTACCATAGATGATTGAGGAGCTGGGGAAGTTATCTGGACTATTTTGGAGCTTTGTTCAAAGAACTTTAAAAGGTGATTTAGGAATGAAAAAGGTCGCTATGAAATGTGTGCCTTAGGTTCTGACCAGGAAAAAGAGCATTAACTGGAAACATGCTGTGCTTTGAAAGAACATCCCCGAAGCGACTCAGACCTTTTTCCAAGCTCATTACTAGTGATGAGATCTGATGCTATTCTTACAACTCTGAATAAAACATCAATCAAATCAGTGGAAGATATTATCACCTTGCTCAAAAAAAGCTCATCAAGTGAAATAAAATATCAAGACATTGCCCATTTGTTTTTATCATGTGAGGACAGTGCATTTAGAGTTCATTAGACCAGGTTAAACTGTTAATAAAGCTTCCTATTGGGCTGAGACCCAGTGGTGCAGTGACTGAGTGCGGGACTGCAGCCCATTGGCTTGGCAGTTCAAATCCAGCAGCAGCTCTCTGGGAGTAAGGCTGGGTAGCTCCCACGACCACCAGAGTGGAGTGGTGCCAAAAAAGCTTCCTATTCAGAGGTTCTGAAAAGAATGCTGAACAGGGTGTGACAAAAAAGGCCTGATTTGGGGCAGATGGGAAGCTGGTTTTGCCATCATGGCAAAGCACCTGCTCACATAGTCATATCAGTGTGCCTGATTTGGGGGGGAGAGGAAACAACGTGTCTTTTTTTGTCCCACAAAACTTACTCACCTTATCTCACTCTGTGCAATCTCCTTTTCTTTCTGAGGATGAAGAGGAACATGAAAAGACAGCTATTTGATGATATAGAGGAGGTGAAGAAAAAATGAGGGAGGTGCCTGTCGGCCATCAAAACAGATGATTTTGAAGTGTTTCCAAGGATGAAATGGCAGATTTGACAAATGGATTAAGTATAATGGAGGGTATTTTGAAGGTGATGAGATTGTTTTGTAAAAAAAAAATTTATATACATAACTTTGAAGAAAAGTTCTGATTTAATTTGGGTACCCCCTCATGTGTATGTATGTATGGATGTGTGCATGTGTGTGTATATATGGAAAAGCATATATGCATACACATAAATACTAGGGTAATCCAAAACAGCCCTAGGGTTCCAGCTCCTACATGCACACTTTTATTCTAAACAAAATGTGTTTAACACACTAGTTTGTGAGCAACTAGACAACTGCTACTCCCAGGTTATAGGTTTGAGGGTCATTGAACTCCATTCAGTTCTCTGGCTTTCATAGTGGCCAATGCGTAGCTGAGGGCTACCATATATTTTCTATGTTCATACTCTTTTTAAAAAATGACATTTTGTTATATCAAAGACATGATTCTGCCTTCGTGAATGAACACCATTGAAAGTTTTATCTTCTATCCAACCCTCGTTGTGTCTATAAAATGTCCATTCACTTGAATTTTACATCTGTACAGGTCGACAATCCACATACTTTGATCAAAAAAAACTATACTATAATTGTATTCTTCCATTTTCTAAATTATATTTAGAAATCTATACTACTGGCTAAATTAATGATACTATCAATAGAACTATCATATACCCCATGGGAAAGATTTATAATGTTTCCCAATAAAAGAATTATATGTCTCTACAGTGGACCAGAGACATATAAAAGCCATAGATACAAGAATAGACTTGGACCTCACACACAGCCCTAATCTGAAAATAATGAGTCCATATGTCATGGTCCTACTGATTACTTGTCCTCATGGAGAGATCTCTAAAGACATGGGGGTTACAGCAAAGTCTGGTGAAGAAATATGATGGTGCTGTGCTGTCAGAAAGAATGGTGTCTGGGGTCTTCAAGTCTTATCTTAAAGCAAACAGCCATATAAGTCCGATGACAACCAAATCCACATGGAAGAAGCACATCAGCCTGTGTGATTCAAGAACTGCAAAGAATAAAATCAAAGACCAAAGGAGGAAATGGTATTATAGTTTTATTCTAGTGCCCAGTTTGCAGAAGACTTATGGGTCACAGCAAAAGCTCAAAATACTTTTTCAGAACCCCACATGGATTAAGCCTCTAGAGCAGTCATTCTCAACCTTCTTAAGGCCATGACCCATTAATACAGTTCCTCGTGTTGTGATGACCCTCAATCACAAAAAATTATTTTTGTTGCTAGTTCATAACTGTAATTTTGCTACTGTGAATCATCATGTGAACTTCTGATAGGCAGGATGTATTTTCATTGTTCACATTGAACATAATTAAAGCCTAGTGATTAATCACAAAAACAATATATTATTGTGGAATATTTATTTCTAATGACACATGAATGAAATTTTGTCTTGAAGTATGGTGTAGCATGGGTAACAGTCTTCACGCCGGGTCCTTGTATGTGGGCAGAGCTGCAAAAGAGTGGACCCATCTGGAGATGCACAGAGGAGAGCAGTGTCTCGATTCCTAAGACCATCAGAAATATGTGGAGGGGTCGTGCGATCACCCAAGGAGTCTCAACTCACAGGTGGAGAACCATTGCTCTAGTGACCTTTGACCAAGACTTTGAATGGCCTTGCTATCAGACAGTACACTGGCAAGTAGACAAATTTAAATGTAGTTAAGTTAAATGCAACATGCTATCATTTAATCTTCCCTTTGATTCCTTATAAATTTGTTCTAGTTTTTATTATTTGATTCCATCAGTTGAGGTTTTCCTATGTTTTATTTTTGCAATCTTTACTGGAGCTTGTTCGAGTTTGTCTTTCGTATACTGTTCTCTATATGAAATCTGTAGAGATAATAACTGGATTAATTTATCTTGGGGGTGGGTTTGTGACTGGGGAGGTTGGTGGAGACCGAGACATAATAATAAGCTCAAGGAAGAAGAAAATGGTCTAAAATTGATTGTAGTGGAGATTGCACAACTCTTTACTATGTTTAAACAGTTGAACTCTATGATATGTGAATTATATGGCAATGAAATTGTTTAAAATATTTAATATATTTATGCATGACTGTAAGTGTGGATACCTAAGACACATTATCACCATAAGACTCTTCTCCTAGTCTTGTTAGCATGCCTTCAAAAGAGCTAATCCCAATCAAGTCTCCCTCACCAATGTGCTAGACTGGGACAGATTAAGATGACACTAGAAGCTTCTACCCTCCACCTTCCATGATAACTTTGAGGTATTTCCCAGTCCACAACTATGGGCTCAATCACTCCCGCATCCAGTTTACCTATAAACATGTGGCAGATTAATTGCAGTAGCCTACGTCATTTTCCATTTATTTTGCTCTTCTACAAACAATGTTTTTCCTCCTGTAAGAATAATGTGTTCTACTTCCACTCCCTGATATGCAGCATTCAGAATTTGGCCAGCTGAAACTAAACACAGAAGCAGACCAGATACATGTGATGGAGACATTGTGGCTTTCAGTTGAATCCAAGAGCAAAGAACACTTGAACTTGAGGAACCTGCTGCCAGGAGCACATTTGCCATCTGATAGTAAGTGTTGAGCTCCTACCCAGAAGCCTTTGCTGCAGTCTCCGTTTTGAACACCTGTTGCATACGCTCAATAATTATAACCTCATCCACGTGGGCCCAATTCCCCAGTTCTCCACCTCCTTTCAGGAATAAACATAATAGTCTTCCCATCTAATCTCCTTTTTAAAAAAAACTCTCTTTTTAACCCTTGTTTAGTAGGGTCGGGTCTTGTGTTGTTTTAGGTCACTCTTTGCCTCTTTTTAAGGATGCTTCTCTATCCAATAAATCTTTTCACGTGATCCCTTGCTTGTATCTCTCCTATGTAATGTTGCTTGCACATTATGCTTGGCTCCCATCTTTGTTATTCGTAAGAAGCAAGAAAAGACCCTCCAATAAGCGCCACTGCTAAGAACCCATTTGAATGTGGGGACCACACACCCACAGGTAGTGAATGTAGCCATTTTAAAGGAGGTAGGTAGTCTTACTGAGAAGATTCTTAAGGAGATAGGATGGTGTGGGCTTTGGGGTGCATATTCCTGGGGCATTTGTAATTGGACAACTGTGAAGAGTCCTGACGGTGTAGCAGAGAGAATAAATGAGCAATCCATTTGGCAAATTCATACCTAGGTAAAGTCACATGCCCATCACTATCACTTGTATCTTGACTCCTCTGTCCACAGAGGTCTGGCGTTACAGTGATGAAGCTCTTGGCTGCTAATGGAATGAATGTGTTGACTCCGTGCTCCGAGGGAGAAAGATGTGGCAGTGTGCTTCTGTAGAGTATGAACTTAGAAGCTCTGTGTAGTTGTAAACCCTGTGGGCTTGTTCTGCTTTGCTGCAAAGAGTTGGAATTTGGTCCATGGCAACCAGTTTTCAGAACACGTCTTGTAAAATTTTCCAGGCAAAGGATTCTCTACTGGATTCCAGGAACCCAGGACTGCTGGCCACTTTCACTCTCTGACCAAAGCCAGGCAATGGTGTCCCAGTGGAGCTGGAGGGGAAAAGTTAGTGGAAGGAAGATGGTACTGTCCCATTGAATATTGCTTAATTTTTTTATTTTTTAAGTCATTTTATTGGGGACTTGTACATTGTTTATCACAATACACATATATATGTATGTATTGTGATAAAGTATATATATATATATATATATATATATATATACTGTGCCAAGCATCTTTGCATGCTGGCACATTCTCCAGGTCTTTCAACTTGAACCCTTGAGAATTGCTATTTTATGTGCACATTTGAATTAAAAATCTCTATTTTCATTTCTGTTTTAAGGGCAGATGTGGAACACAGGGAGAAGGAATCATGATTTTGTGTTTTGTTCCTTTGCATATCTACACAAAGAGTTAAGTAAGTGTTTGGTGAACAGCATCTTACAACCTCAAAGGTGCAGTTATCAGTATCTCCCAGTCCAGAAAAAAGAAGCATAGTGAAAATCAAAGACACATGGAAACCATTAGTACAAAGGACTGTTTGATCATTCAAACATCATCACCTGAGACCCGCAGAACTAGATGATGCCTGTAAACCCTTATTGTTTTCCGTGAAAGGGATCACATTAGAAACAACAGGATATTCTGAGGAAAAAGTGGATCCAAACTCAACATCATAAAGACCTGGCTTATTTGTCTGAAATAGATGGCTTTCCCCATATCATGAACTCATTTCAATGGTTGAAGTTCCTTTTAGTAATCATTCTATTTGGGGTTCATACAATTCTTATCATAATTCCTACATGAATCCATTGTATGCAAAGCACATTTGTACATTTGTTGTCATCATCATTCTTAAAATAAGTTCTTTGTTCTTAAGCGCTTGGTATTAGGTCTTCATTATCCTCTTCCTTCCTGTTCCCTCCTCCCTCATGAACCCTTGATAATTCATGAATTATTATTTTTGTCATATCTTACACTGTCCAATGTCTCCCTTAACCCACTTCCCTGTTACCCATACCTTAGGCAAGAGATTATATTTAGATCCTTATAATCGGTTCCCTCTTTCTACCCCACCTTCCCTCCACCCTCCAGGTATCACCACTCTCACCACTGGTCCTGAGGGATTCGTCTCTTCTGGATTCCCTGTTTCCAGTTCCTCTCCATACCAGTGTACATCCTCCAGTCCAGCCAGATTTGTAAGGCAGAATTGGGATCATCATAATGGGGGAAGGGGGGAAGGAAGCATTTAAGAACTAGAGGAAAGTTGAATATCTCATTGTTGCCACACTGTACTCTGTCTGACTCATCTCCTCCCTGGGACCCTTCTGGAAGGGGGTGTTGCTTCACCAACAGATGGGCTTTGGGTCACCAAACAATAGAGAAGCTTCTCAGGGAGATTTTAGCATTAGTGAGGTGCCAATACCTTAGATTAGCCATGTGTGATCAAAAGGACAGCAATGACGCAAGGACGAAATTCAGAAGAGTTAGGGGAGAAGGAGGAGTGGAAACAGCAGAGAAGGTGGGTGACCACAGTAGTGTTGGTTTGAGGGGGTTGCAATCTATGAGACGATGCTCTCTGTGTATGAATTGCTGGTTGTAAAACTGTTGGTCTACTCGGTAAACCTCTAGTCAATTCATAATGAAAAGTTTTTAAAATGAGTGTATGTTCAGTATTTATCTTCCCTCTTCAGCGTTAAGCTCCTAGAGAGCAGGGGCAAGGGGGCTGTGCCCCTTTTGACAAGCTATGGGATGTCTTCACATGATCCAGATTTTCACACACATACTTAGGACAATATGTGTCTTGTATATGAGGCAGACACACAACAGAAACTATACATTTGAAGGACCAAAATTAATTGTTCCACCCCAGTCTCAACCCTTAAAAATACAGCACCAGAATTGAGCTCTTGCGCCACCTGCAGCCAAAGGCGGAACTGCAGGTTCTCTGCCCCTGAAATGGGCTCAGGGTACCATGTCCCTGACTGATTTGGGATTTCATTCTTTAGGACAGAAACAGGGATTTGCTTTGAGGATGATCAAAGACCCAAATCACTGCCATCAAGGAGATTCTGACTCTTAGCGACACTGTGGGTTCCAAAATATCAACCCTTGTTGTCTTTGAGTCCATTCTGATTCCCAGGGGTCCCATGCATTCCAGAGTGAATCTGATCCAAATATTCTGTTGTTGGCTGAAATTTTTAGGAAACACTTTCTAGTGAACTAGGTGAAACAGAGCATAAGTTTTACATTCAAAAACTCATCAGATATCCCAAATTCGTGACCCATTTCCATAATTTTGCCCACCTGCCTATCATTCAATATGGTCTGTCAACTTCATACCTGCTAGGCAATAATGTATCTCTCTGTCTCCAACTCCAACCCCCACCGCTGTAAACAGCAAAGAATGCTTCTTTTGGTGTAAAAAAATCTTTTCTAGACTTTTAAAAAATGGTCAGAAATAACATTTACACTTTTATGATTAACTAATTTTACCATTTGAGAAATTTCCCTTCTATTCCTATTTTGCTGAATGCTTTATCATGAATGGATCATGGATTCTGTCAAGTGTCTTTTCTGCATCCCTTGATATGATCATGTAGTTCTTATCTTGGTTTAATTTATATGGTGGGTTATATTGGTTGTTTTTCTAAGGTTGGATCACTATCGCTTTCCTAGATGAATCCCTCTTGGTCATGATGGTTTTGTTGGTTGTTAGGGTCTATGGGGTAGAATAATTTTGAGTCGTTTTGTGAAGCTGTTTGGTCTGTTTGTTGTTATTATTTGTTTTGTTTTACAGGGGGAGGGATAGGAGAGAGTTCTGCACTTTATTTTTGTAGGGCATAGGTGGAGGGTAGGCATTTTTAATGACCTCATCAATATATTCTTTTGTTCAGAAGGTGTTTAAGTTCTCTGCATCAGTCTATTTTTCTTTAGCTAGGTAGTATGCTTCTAGAAATGGTGGCAATTTCTTCTAAGTTTTCAAATTTGTTGAAGTACAGTCTTTTAGAGTATTGCATTATTCTTTTTATTTCAACTGGTTCTGTTGTGATGTCACCCATTTAATTTCTCACTTGTGATATTTGAATCTCTCCCTTCCTTTAATTAATTAAATTTTCCATTGGTTTGTTAATTTTGATAAACCTCTCAAAGAATCCATTTCTTGCCCTGCTGACATTTTTCTATTGATTTACTATTTTATGATTAATTTTTCTTTGTTCTAATCTTTACAACTTATTTTCATTTGAAGACTGAAGGTTTATTTTATGACTCTATTATCAGAAATGTTGGATTAAGTTATTGATTTTTATATGTATATTTTATGTATATAGTTGATATGTTCACTTATTGCTATCAATTGTTCTTTGAGTACTGCTTTTTCTGTATTCAAAGTTTGATATGTTGTATTTTTATTCTCTTTCCCTTTTTTCATATTTTTATTGGGGGCTCTTATTACAAACCACACATTGATTCAGCATGTCAAACACATTTGCACATATGCCACCATCATCATTTTCTTTCTTTTTTATTTTTATTTTTTGCCTGAGAACTTGCTTTTATTCTTGCGGTTTTATACTTAGGAATTCAACATGTAATAATCCATTTTTCACAAATAACCTTTAAATTATACATAAAGATCCTCTAACTTATTATCTTATTTACTACTCTCCTTCAAGTCTGAAAAAAATTATTAGTTCATTAAGTTCCACAGACAGCACAGGCCCACTGACACAACATTTAGCCTGAAGTCCTACCCTCCTGTGGTAGTCATGTGCTTATGTTAATTTTATGATTGAGATGTAGGGGTGGAGTCTAGCCTGTTAATCTGGAGATAGCCATTGAGTAGCCAATGAGGCCTCTGTGTGGGCATGGCTTTCTCCTGAGACTTCTAGGAAATCTCGCAATATTTCGCTCGTGAAGATGAGAAGCTACCTTCCCCAGCTCTTGGGTGTTAGTCTCAGAGACGATGAATCACGGACAAGACAAAATGGAAGTGTCTGAGGAGCCGGAAAAGACACAAGGCTTTGCCCTGATGGAGTCAGACTTCTGAAGCTGGAGAGACTAAGTGGAGACCCCTGCCAGTGATGAGTTGCTTCTGCCAACACTGGAGGCTGTTGATGAACCCTGAGCCCTGGAAGCAAGGAGGCATGGGGAGACCCCTGCCAGCACCAGGATTCTGCACCCACTGGTCTGTGACTTCGTGAGTCATAAGGAGACTTTATAGACTGATATCAAGCATATGGGTTAATATCGGACTTTTGACTTTGAACTGGACTGGATTGGGATGCTTTCTTAATGTCCTATTTCTCTTATATATAAACCTTTTCCTTATAGCCATATGTGTGTCTATGAAATTTGTTCCTCTAGTCTACCCGGACTAACACACCTCCTATCAGAATTCAGAATAGCCAGGATCAAACTGTCCGGAAGCCTGATTGTGTTCCTGGGTCAAGATATCTATAGTAAATTTGTGAAGTCACACTAGAACAAAAAAATAAAGTAAGGTGTGTATGTATTATAAGTTTTTTTGCAGAGGGCAGTAAAAATCAACATAGAAGGTTTTACCAAATTTTAACCATATTATGGTGTTTCTGCCAATTAAAAACTTTTAAAAGCCCAATTGACTGTGACTTCATCACAGTAGGATCTTTATTCGTTTAAAGTTTGCTCAGCATTTCAAGATGTTTCCAGAATTAATATAACTTTTAACATGTCAAAATATGTTTGCTATACATAATGTACTTTTCTGCTAGGCTGGGCTAGAATCTTCCCTGGCAAGACACCAAAAATATTTTATTCAATAGGTACTTGATTATTTTCCCTGAAATCATCAGCATTGTTACCGAAATCTTCCAGGATTTTGTAAGATTTGATTCCTTAAATACAGCTTTATTGTTAAGTTATGGAGGGAAAAAATTCTCTGATGTTTGACTTTTATTGTCCTTGTCCTGGTCCTTCAATGGCCAAAGAGAATTTAAAACAAACTATGTTCATGTGTCCTGACTTAATAAAAAGCTACAGATCCAAATTTTAAAATTATTCAACTGAAAAATTATACTAACCAAAGAGCTACAAATCGTCATATGACTGTCTGTCTGTCTGCAGGTTCCTTAGAAACTTTCAAAATATTTTATAATTAAGAGGTTTTAATCAATGATACACTAAAATCAAAACAGGTAAGTAAAATTATTTTGCAAAAATAAAATCACTTCCCAAAGTACTTGATAGAGACCAGCTGTTCATTTTCATTTGTGTTCCATTGAAGACATTATTGAAATCTGTCCAATGGTTTATTTCCAAGTGGTCCACTATGAAAAGCTTCAGAATGTTTTAAGACTGGCTGTAGCTAGAATTTGGACCCTGCTCTCCTTCACAGTAACTGTGGCGAAAGGATTCTTGCTTCAGTCTGTCCACCATCATCTTGCAGTTCAAGGAACTTCTGTTTGAAGGTGGTTTTGATTTGGGCATCTTACTCAGAATACTTGCCATCTCTTTTTTCTCATCGAAATTCTTCCACTGTTCATATAGTTTTAAAATGACCCTGATTATTTCCAAGATCTTTTTCATATGCACAGAAAGCTCAGCAAACCATTGCCTGGCATCTTTCTGCTGTACAACACAGACCACATGGAGGCAAACTAAAGCTATCATGAAAGGAGGATACAGTAGGCAAAGATCCGTTCTGTAGGTATCATTATCCTGCATGCAAGGGGGAGCAACGTGTCTTCTTGGCCCATGTCCTGCACATACTCGAGCAAAGGTCTACAAGGATGATACACTGTCAAGCAATGATCCTTTAGTTCTGGAGAGCTGCTGCTGTATTTGAACCGCCAGCCCAGTGAGCCGCAGTCCCGCACTCAACCACTGTGCCACTGGGGCTCGATCCATTATCTCTAAAAGATAAAATTCACGTTCTAATACATGATTCATCCTATAAGGAAACTCCTTTGGAAAGGCATATGAAAATCTAGTTTTTAATACAGAAGTGGCAGCAGCAATCAATCTTGTATTTGATACTACTCCAAATTCCTCTACTTTGGTTGCCAAAAACACACAAGTAGAAACCATTAATACGGGATCTATACTTTCCAGAGAATACCCGGCATAGAATCTCTTGCAATAGACCGTAGCAGTGGCAATAACTTGCTGTCTTAATTTAAGATGTTCACCTAATGCTTGGATGACATTTGTAAAGAATATATCTGTTATTTCCAATACTCTTCTCCTGAGAGAAACTTTAAGTCCCTTTGGCGCTTCTTCAAAAGGCCTCGTTTATCCCAAATCCATTGCAAATAGTGGGAGCTCCGCCCAGAGTTCCCTGCCATGGAACACGACATGTCCTGACGAAAAAGCACCAGCCCCCAGAGAGACCCGCAGAGCGACCATAGACCAGGCCACTCGGTAACCGGGCTTCATGACTCTAATCAGCTTGACTCCGCACCGAGCAGCGACCTTTTTCTTTTTTAAAACATCATTTTATTGGGGCTCATGCAACTCTTATCACAATCCATGCATCCATCCATTGTATGTCAAACATATTTGTACATTTGCTGCCCTCATCTTTCTCAAAACATTTACTTTCTACTTAAGCCCCTGGTATCAGCTTCTCATTTTTCCCCTCTCTCCCCACTACCCCCTCGCTCGTGAACCCTTGATAATATATAAATTATCATGATTTTGCAATATTTTACACTGTCTGATATCACTCTTCACCCACTTCCCTGTTGTCCATACCCCAGGGAGATGTCTAAACGCACATCATTGTGATAAGTACCCCCTTCTAACTCACATTCCCTCCACCTTCGCAATATTGCTACTCTCACCACTGGTCCTCAAGAGGTCATCTGTCCTGGATTTCCTAGTGTTCGGGTTTCTATCTGTACCAGTGTACATCCTCTGGGCTTGCCAGATTTGTACGGTATATTTGGAATCATGATCGTTGGGGTGGGGGGTGGTGGTAAGGAAGCATTGAAGAACTAGCGAAAAGTTGTATGTTTCTTCATTGCTACACTGACCCTGAATGGCTCATCTCCTCCCAGTGACCCATCTGTAAGGGGATGTCCCATTTCCCACAGATGGACTTTGCTTCCCCAGTCTGCACACCCCCTCATTTATAATGATTTAGCTGTTAGTTCTTTGGTGCCTGATACCTGATCCCTTCGACCCCTAATGGTCACACAGGCAGGTGTGCTTCTTCCATGTGGGCTTTGTTGCCTCTGAGCTAGATGGCCGCTTGTTTACCTTTAAACCTTTAAGGCTCCAGACACAATATCTTTTAATAGTAGGACACCATCAGCTTTTTCACCACTTTTGTTTATGCACACATTTGTCTTCAGTGATCGTCTTGGGAAGGTGAGTGTCTAGGCATGCAAATTTAATAGAAAAAAATGTTCTTGTATTGAGTAAGTACTTGAGTGAAGACCTAATATCCACCTGCTGCCTTAATTCTAACCCTATAAAGTATATGCATGTAGATCTATTTCCCAGTCATTGTATGTAAATATACTTACCTATGTACATGTCTTTATTTGGACTTCTATAAATGCCCTTGACTCCTCCTTTTTTCCTCTATTTCCCCTTACTTTTCTCTTGTCCCACTATCATGTACAGCCTTCACTTGGCTCCATTGTCGTTCTGCTGCACTTACGTCTTGGAACACGGGGTTTAAATCTGGACCCTCTTTCCCTGTGGAGATATAAACAATACCCTTCCTTTGGGTGAGTTAGTGCCCTATTCCCCTGGTACACATTGTTATTTTCTCCTACCATCTCTTTTTCAGTTGGCTACCATATGTAGCCCTGGTTTTGGTCTGGTCCCTAACATACTACCTGGATTTCACCTCAGGAGTTCTTGTATACAGTATCTTTTCCCCTATGCCTTATGCCCCTGACATATTTTTGATTCTTTTCTTTGCCTTATGCTGTTAGCTAAAACCTCCAGTACAATGTTATATAATAGTGGGTACAAGGGACACCCCACTGTTTTTCAGTGGGATTGTGTTTACCTTTTCCCCATCAACTACCACGTTGGAGGTTGGTTTTCTCATATATAGCTTGTTTTGAGGAATTTTCCTTCCATTCCTATCTTCTTGGGTGTCTTAAACAGGAATTGGTGTTAGATATTGTCGGATGCTTTTCCCACCTCTATCAATATTATCATGTGGTTCGTAGAGTTTTTAAAGTCAATGTGGTGAATGATAATATTGGCATTTAATATGTTGCACTATCCCTGCATCCATAGTTTGAATCCCAATTGGCCTTCTCCTAATCTTTGTTTTATATACTTTTTTAATCTATTGACAAGTTATTTATTAAGGATTTTTGCATCAATGACCATTAAGGATATTGTTCTGTAGTTTCCTATTCTTGTGGGATCCGTGCCCAGGTTCAGTATCAGTATTATACTAGCTTCACAGAAGGAGTTCAGGAGTTTGTTGCCTTTTTCTATATTTTGGACGCATTTTAGAAGGATTGGTCTCAGTTCTTCCCTGAATGGTTGGAAGAATTCTCCTGTGTAGCCATCTGATGCAGAGACTTTTTTGTTGGAAATCCCTTGGTGACCTTGTCTATTTCTTCCATTGCTATGGATCCATTGAGATTCCTGATGTCCATCAGGGATAGTACAGGGAGGAGCTGTTTTACCAAGAACTTCTCCATGTCTTCCAACTTGTTGAATTTAGTAGAGTACAGTCCTTTGTACTACTATGTAATTAATTATCCTTTTGATTTCATTCGGGTCTGTTGCAGTACCCTCTCTTACATCCCTCATTCTTGTTTTTTAAATTTTCCTCCTTTCTTTGGTTAGGTTTGCCATTGGTCTGTCAATTCTGCTTATCCTTTCAAAGAACCAACTTTTAGTAGCATTAATTTTTTCCATAGCTTTCTTATTTGCCCACTCCTGAATCTCAGCCCTGATTTTCGTTATTTCTTTTCTTTTGGTATTAGTAGGATTATCCTTCTGACTCTGCTCTAGTTGTTGCAAATATTTGCTGCAGATCAGTCTTGAGACTCTCTTCCTTTTTAGGTGTGCAAGTGCTGCTATGAAACTTCTCCTGATATCTGCCTTTCTTGTGTCCCATAAGATGATTTGCTGCTACTCTAGTAGATTGGTTTTGAGCTATCTTCCTTTACACCAATTGTACTGGCTTACTCTTTGAAAGCATTACATGTTTCTAACAACTTTGTATTAATCGTCTGGATTTATGTTTGCAGTTTTTGTGTGTGTGTGCTAATTTATCGTTTATTTCTTCCAATTGCTTGTGTATTGTTTTCCTGAAGCTTTTTTTTTCCTGTACCTTTCTGGATTCCATCTCTCCATGGATTAAAAGTAACTAAGAACCATTCTTGTGAATTTCTTTCCAGTAGTCCCAATGTCTTTTCTTCCCCCAGAAAGGTCTTTAGTCTCTGTCTTGATTTTTCTTCATTTGAACTGAGATTGCCTACTTTCTTTGAGACATTATGGCATTTTTTAAAACCTGTGTTTCTATAATGATCTTATGATACTAGAGTGAATGGTGGGTTTGTCCACTAGGTGCAGCTGTTGGAGGTACAGTAATGGTGGGTTGTGTGGGGACAGTTGTCTCTAGACCAGAAGCATGAGAAATGAAAAATACAAAATAAACAGAAAAGAAAAACAACAGAATCAGAACAAGTAGCTGTTTTCTCTTTGGCAGTCAGTGTCCTTTACCAAGGATGAATTCCATGGTTCCTTCCAAATGCTCTGTGGGTTTTTTTTTAATTCTCCAGTCCTTAGAGTGCACAGGAGGAATTCAACTGCTAGTGCCTGAAGATGGGGCTGGGAACTCTTCTGGTTACCAGGGTTTGTTTGTGAGAAATAGGGAACATTCCCCCCTGTTGCACCATCTATTGGTGTGCCTCTTTGCTGCAGTTTTTCAAGGCTACACCCTGAATTCGCCTCTCAGTTGGTATTCTATAACGGTCCATGGGGATCAGAGTGTTCAGCTACTGTTGAGGGTGTGAGGATGGGGTTGGTGATTTCCCTGGTGACTAGGGGAGTTGATGGAACTAGGGGTCCCATTTTGCATCAATCTTCAACATCCACCTGTACTGTGGTTTCTCAATGCTTTGCCCCATGGCAGGTTGGTCCTAACTTTTAACTCTTCTGCAGTCTCTGGGCTATGCAAGCAGAAGGTGGCTGTGACTGGCCTTTTGATGTGTGAAGATTGGGAATGATCACACCTTTGTTCATCAGTAGGGTGTGGGGAGCAGAAGGATCCCACTTTTTGTTGTCAAGAATGAGCTGTGAGCAAAGCCGGCTCAGATTGACCCATTCCACACTAGTGAAGAATTCACCAGTCTGTTGATTCTCTATGCTTGGGCTCTGTCCCCCCCATCCTCTCTTCTCCTTTCTGTCAGTATTCAGTTCATTTCTCTATCTTTTCCTCAGAGACTCAGGACTTCAGTTTTATCTCCATATCTCATGTTTTTGTTACAGAGGGTCTGTGAAGCACATTTGTCTAGGCTGCTGGAAATCTCCATGGGAGTCACCAGGAAACTCGTGCCCACTGATGCCTCAGTCTGAACCAGCTCAACCCTGGCTCTCTCTGAGCCATCATATTAATGGAAGCATATCATGACATCTTTTTCCCACAATGACATTACTTGATTTTGAACTGCCAACCTTTAAATAGACTCTTTGTTCTGGTAGAATCACTAGAGGAACCCTAATAATAATGCATTTGTATAATCCAACAAAAAAATGGAGTTAAATACTTCAAGCACCAGCATTTCCATTCAAGAAATCTGTTAGTGTTTCTGCCTGTGTTGTCTTTGCCTGCTTCCATTATATTCATTTGAGATGGAGGTATATTTTAGCAGAATGGGGCCCACGAACATTCCATTTGCATGAGAGTTTTTTCTTCTTTTGTTTTTCATCCTGAATCTTGCAGGTCTAACATATGTGGGATATTTTTCAGAGTATTTTTGACGTTTTGTGCACCTACCATAGAACTGTGAGAATGAATGTCCACAAAATCATGAGATGGTAATTTATTTGGATAAAAAAAAGAATATTCCACATCTGTTTCAGATCCTTAGGAATACAAGTTACAGGAGAACTTCAACACCTTAGCTACCTTCCTGTTTAACATTTTCTCTATCATTTTTTCCAGAGATTTCTGCAATAAAGACCAAGCATTTCATGATTCAACCTCTGTCTATGTCTACAGCCTCTTGTAAATACATGCCAAGAGAACACATGCATCGACACACACTGACACACTCTCAGGGTTTTCTTCAGGCTCTGCCTAGAGCAGTCTTGTCAACTCTCATACGTCCATTGGGCCCTCACCCATCTTGCCCCATGCACATCTCCTGTCTCTAAACCCTTTCCTGGCATCCTGACAGGGTCTCTGTCCTCTCCAACATGAACTCCCAGGTGCTGTTAGGTTAAGGAGTTCCTACTCTGTGCTCCAATAATCTCTTTACCAGTCTGTCTCTAGACTAACTTGTTCACTCTGAGATAGAAAAAGTGGATAAGACTCCACTGAGTCTTTACATAGAAAATATTTTTCTTGGCTTATTGTGATGTAAAAATCTTTATTGTGATTGCCAGGGAAGAGGAATGATACAAAGGACAGGTGTGTAATATCAGACAGTGTTCCCGGTATTCCCAGCTGCCGTCAGATGTGTCTCTTTTTTTGTCTTTTAAATTTTCCAGAGACAGAACATGTCACTGGTATTTCTATTAGAGCCTTTTAGAATGTACATATCCTTTAATATCTCCTACATGCTGTGTTCTGAAGGGGTGGAAGCTATGTCTTTTAAGTCATATGTGTCTTGTTTCTCAACCAAACACCTAACACAAAATGTGCCTATAATAGATGCTCAGAATGCTCTTTATTTAAATAGAGGACCTTATCCACCTTGTAGCAGCACCCACAAGTAGGAGAAAGCCAAAGTACACCACGGAGGCTGTGGGCACAGTTCACCAGACAAGGGTTTCAGAATAGTCAACATGGAGTGCCCCTGAAAGAAGAAGTAATTTGGCAGGTGTCAGGATGATGGTGGAATAAAAGGACGGAAGCTGACTTCAGGGAAATTTCCAAAGAAAGTAGATGGGGTAAGAAGGGAAATTAATGAAGACACTCAGGTGAGTGCTAACCAACTGGGCTGGTTCAATGTAGTCCACATGTACCCACGCTTAGCATGTGGAGCCTGCTTGAAATACTTGAATGACTCCACCAGTGTCCTGGATAAAGTCTGAGCTCCCTGGCAAAGCATTTGCAACCAGACACCACCAACTTTTCCATTATACTTTTCATTGAGTCCTCAGCTACCAGTCTTTGGTCTCAGTCACACCCAATGACTCATAATCTCCAGAACTCCTTATTTGGATTATATGATCTATTCTTGCTCCCTAGGATGCCCACCCACCACCTCCCCTGCTGGAAAATGATGACTTTTTCTTGATGACTCAGATTAAATATTCTTTTCTTTGTGAAACCTTCTCCATTGGCTCCCTCCCCTTGGTTGCAGTGGCACCCACCTATTCGGAAACCATTGTGATCCTCACACTAATTCATCAATTCTACAAGAACCAAATGATCACCCACAAATGCATTCTAATCTTTGTACTCAGTCAGCACCTTCCATGAATTAGTAATTACTTGGGATGGATGCACCAATTTTGCCTCTAAGGAACAAAACTGAGTGAAAGATGTACCCCCCAAGCAGAGTTTTAACAAACATTGTGCATTGTGAGGTGACAAGAATCTGAAAAGAGCATACCCAGTCACAGAGGGGAAGATTGGGGGAAAGATCATACTCCGACTAACGTCATAAAGCCCATCCTGTCCTTCTTTTGTTTGAAACCCTCTCTTAACATCGTCAGGGTTCTTAGGTGGAATAAATGGTGGTTTGTGTCAGAGGTTCTTTAGAAGAAAGTTTAGTAATTTATTCTGGAAATATCACAGCATCAAAAGCCCTATGAAATGGCATTCTATCTTGGCACACATGGGTCATCATGAATTGGGATTCAGTCTATGGCAACTCGCTTCCTTGTCCCCAACAGAATGTTACCATTGAAAACCTAAAACATGCTTCTTTTACTTCCTGGACCGTGGATGTTTTCTTGTTTAATGATTAGCTATTTTTCCCAACTATTTACCAGCTCTAAGAAAGCTGGGTTTCATTCATCCTTTAGACCCAGATCCTAGACTAAGACTGAAAATACAATTGTGTGGAGCTGAAGTTGGAAGAGTAAACTTTATGTTTTACAGCCTAGATGACCTTCAGCAAGTTGTTTCATTCCAGTTACTACGTATTGCCTTCAAGTTAAGACTGACCCAGAACAATCCTATGGAACAGGGTAGAATTGCCCCTGTGAGTTTCTGAATCTGTAACTCTTCATGGGCATAGGAAGTGCCATATTTCTCCTGAGGGGGGGCTGGTGGGTTCAAGCTACTGACCTTGAAGATAACAGCCTAATGAGTAACCACTATTCCACCAGGGCTCCTGCTTCAATCTAGTGACGAGAGATGTGAAATAAAAGAAGAAGATTAGGGAACAATTGGCTCATTGGAATTTTTGTGCTGATGAAGAATATTGAAAGTAACATGGACTACAAAAAGAACAAACACACTCATCTTGAAAGAAGTACAATCAGATCCCATTACAGAAGGGTCATGGGGAGAAGATGAGCTACTCAGGGTGAAGTATAGCAATGCTGAAGCATACAATTTCCCTCTCGTTCTTTAATGCTTCCTCCACTCCACTATCATGATCCCAATTCTACCTCACAAATCTGGCTAGACCAGAGGATGTACACTGGTACAGAAAGGAACTGGAAGCAGAGGGAATCCAGGATGGTGGATCCCTTCAGGACCCATGGTGAGAGTGGCCATACTGGGAGGGAGGAGGGAAAGGGGGGGTAGAAAGGGGGAACCTATTATAAGGATCTATATAAAACCTCCTTCTTGGGGTATGGACAATGGGGAAATGGGTGAAGGAAGACATCAGACAGTGTAAGATATGACAAAATAATAATAATTTATAAATATCAAGGGTTCATGAGGGACAGGGGAAGCAGGGAGGGGGGAAAATGAAGAGCTGAGACCAAGAGCTTAAGTAAAAAGCATGTTTTCAGAATGATGAGGGCAACAAATATACAAATGTGATCAACATAACAATGAATGTACATAGGAATTATGATAAGTGTAGTATAAGTTCCCCCAAAAAAATGATTTTTTAAAAAGAAGGAAGGGAATGCTGTAATAAAAAAAGATGTACACACAGCATCCCCCTTATAGGCAAGGTTAGCAAG
>PVJH01035700.1:0-19446 GCA_004026705.1 Nesogale talazaci
ATTGTTTTCTCCTCCAGACTGTTCATTCAGCCTATCTTATCTAAATAGACTTGCAGAGATAATAATATGTACCAAAAAAACCAAGACATTGTAAAATGAAGCAACCAAAGAAAACAGAACAATGACACAAAAACCTCAATGTCCAGGAAATATATAAATAAATAATTTAAAATAACAAAATAAAAACCTATAAATAGTTCAAGATCTGTTTGTTGACCTCCAAGAGTGTACCCCAATTGAGTCCAGTGGGTGCCACACCCTGGCCCCAGGTATATCCTTGGCACTCACTCGGGAACTCCAAGATCTGCTGCATATCTTGAGTGTTTTGCTTTGGTGTGGTGGGGTCAGAATACAATCCCGACTTCTCCATTGTCCTCATAGGGCCTTAGGTCAGCGAGGGACACCATGTTTCATAGTGGGGCCGTCATATGCATGGTTGTTCTGAGCGGGGATATCATCCTTTTGTTGGGCCAGGATGCACTCCACTCTCTCTTCCTCCCTCTTCATTTGCTCTCATGTGCTCTGGTCAGGCATATCTCTCTCCCTGAGCTGCAGCTTCAGTGTTTCAGCACATTTTTAATGTAGTTTTTGTGGTAAAATTAGGGGCCTTCACTGATATTCATGTCAGTTTATACTCGAGTATATACAGTGCATCTTTTGGGGGGGGGGGGGCATCACTGCCCTCTGGTGGTCGTGGGCACTACCCAGTGCTGCTCCTGAGAGCCGCTGCTGGATGTGAACCGCCAAGCCCACAGGCCGCATACAGTGCATCTTTATACTAAGTAATAACTATAAATTTAGTGACATCCTTTCTTTTAATCATTTATAGGTAATTCTCTAATATACCAATTGCATCATTGTATTAAGTGTAGCATTTATGTACATACACCTATATAAAAGTACATGTTTTGTTTAGTCTCAAAACTAATCCATTGCCCTTGTGTCAATTCCTATCCATAGTGACCCTATAGGACAGAGCAGAACTATCCTATGTGGTTTTTAAGGCAGTGCATCAGTTTTCAGGCTACCACGTCCATTTCCTGTGAAAAGAATGGTGGTTCAGGGCTGAGCCCCGGTGGCGTAGTGGTTGTGCGCGGGACTGCGGCCCACTGGGATGGAGGTTCAGTTCCTACTCTGGCTCCACAGGAGCAAAGGCTGGGACTCCTACTCCCACCACCAGAGGGCAGTGATGCCAAACAAAACAAAGAAAAAAAAAGAATGCCGGTTCAAACTACCAGCCTTTTGGTTACCACGGCACCACCAGAGATCCTGTAGTCTCAAGTAGCCCTCAAGTAACAAAAAAGTCGGGCTGGAATGTTATAAGCGTAGGCCTGGAGAAAGTCACAGGCAGCTCTGTTCCCTTACAGTCCGTCTTCCCATGATTAGGATCCAAAGACCAGGTTCTTTTGCAAGCATCAGTGTGGTACCAGAATGGAGGAGCCCTTCACCTGTGCTGTGAATGTCCTCCCAGGCCCCTAATGAAGTTACCTACCACCTCTACCTTCTCACCCCTGTCTGACTCCGGCAATGGCCCCTGCCCTTCCCCCATTGTAAGGCGTTCCTGGAGCTAGCCACTTTCCTCGAAGTATTTACCCCAGCCCCTGACTTTTTGCAATTGCCCAAGACCACAGGGGGACCGACTCAACCATCATGTACGTCCTGCCCCTCCCCGTCTTGCAAAGAATAGCCTGACCTTTTCTGGGCCAACCAATTCCCCTCTGCCTTGACTGGGCGCAGCTTCACCAGCTTGCTTCCCCACAAGCTGTTGAACCCGTCCGCTTGCTCCCAATAAAGCCTTCTTCAATCTCTCCTAATTCGGACTCTTCCTTCGTTTTACCCACAAAATTCCTAACAACCCCCTCCTCCACAGCCCCGACTACCATCCATAGACTGGCTGTCCAGACAACTTTCAGAATCAGGATGGTCCAGTAAACCCACCCTAGCCCTGTGTTCGTTCTCTCTCTCTTTCTCTCTCTCTCGCTCTCTCTCTCTCTCTCTCTCTCTCTCTCTCTCTCTCTCTCTCTCTTTCTCTCTCTCTCTCTTTCCCTCACTGTGTTTTTAGGATGGATGACCGGAGCTCAGCCTCTCAATGCACCCAGGAAGCCTGTGGTGACTTTGTTGGGCCAGGGACTCCCTGTCCACAGGCAGAAAGGACTAGATGCTGCAGCAGGGTTCACACTGCCCCACCAGTTCGCCCTACAGCTTTGCACCCAAGCATCCCCTCCTCTCACCGCACAGTCCCTCTACCCTGTGTCCCTGTGGTCATCAATGCAGAGCTTCCTCTAAGGCCAAGATAACCAGGCCTGGTCTCCGCCCATGACCTTACACTGGAGAAATCACTGCCCCCCCCCCACCCAATTGGCCTGCTCCATGCTCACCTTTACTGACTAAGGGCTTTCACAGGTGCTGTTCAGCCACCACGGGCCTAAACAGTCGGAGGCACCAGAGTGCACCAGCTAAGGACTCCTCTAGCTAGAGCCAGATCCTCGCTTCCTTTTTCCACTGCTTCCCCAGCTTCAGCGCCCTGTGGATACCCAGGACCTGTTGGAGAGCATCCACTCACCTCTCCCCACCCCCCTCTGCCCAGTGTGTAGAAGAGACCACTCCCCTCTTCCCGCTGGGCAGTGAGATACTATGTAGTACAAGTGCACAGCGTTCACCTACCAGAGACCGTGCATTCTCGGTGCCAGGAAGGTGTTAACGCCCCAAATATCCCGGCACTGGATTTTGTACTATTGCAAACAGAAACGTCGGCTAACGAGCTGGTGAGTGAAAAGTAGGAATCCTGGTAGGCTAGAGGAAGGGATCAGTGCACCTGGTTACGTACTCCATTACTAGCCAAACAGTTGGTGAGTTGGCCCCACTGGCTGCTCTGCAGGAAAACCTCGTGATCTTCCCCACCTCCACTCTCCCCACTGAAGCTCACAGTTCTACCTCAAAGGTTCTCAATCAATTTTAATTCACGCAATAAAGAAGGAACTAGGTTATTCTTTTTCATGAATGTTCAGCCCCTTCTCAAGGAAAGCTCAATGTACAGTCTTTGTGTTAACCGTTGTGTTTCTCTGCTGGCACATTAACCTAACTTGCAAGGAGCCTTGAAGGTATTTTTATTTTCATTTTAATGGAATAACAATCTATAAATTCTAGCTTGATTTTATTGAATGTGGAATTAAAAATTAAGCTAATAGTTAATTAAGCTAAAATTAAACTGATAGTTTTCTCTAGATAGCTTAATCAAGACTTGTTATTTTTTTCTACAGATACCAGCTAGCTGTACAGACCACAAGTGAAGAAAGACGAAAAGTGGGAAATAACTTGCAGCGTCTTCTAGAAATGGTTGCTATGCACGTAGGGTCTGTGGAGGTAAGTGTGTGGTGTTATTCTTGGTTTCTATAGAAAATAACGGATGTTTTACTTCTATGAAAAATACACCTAGTGGGCTGAGCCCCGGTGGCGTAGTGGTTGTACACAGCGGGACTGCGACCCACTGGGATGGAGGTTCGATTCCAGCTCCACAGAGCAAAGGCTGGGCCCTCCTCCCACCACCTGAGGGCAGTGATGCCAAAAAAAAAAAAAGAAGAAGAAAAATACCCCTAGTAAGAATGTACCAGAAGAATTGTTCCTAGTTGTGTGGCAAGGGGATTCAAGAGACACTTATGCATTTTATACAGTGATCTGCTTTACAAGCATGGATAACACACAACGATCCTTATTGCATCAATAGCTTATTACGATATTGTACCGGGCCATGTTCTACATTCTAAAAACATTTGTATACTAAAATTTCATTAAAATTAATATGGACGGGCCTCCTACTCCCACAAGCAGGCAGTGATGCCACAATAAATAATATGGAAGAGCTTATTATAAGAGAAATGTTGGCTGAGCCCCGGTGGCGTAGTGGTTATGCACGGGACTGCGGCCCACTGGGTTGGAGGTTCAATTCCAGCTCCAAGTTTGGAGGTTCGATTCCAGCTCCAAGGAGCAAAGGCTGGGCCTCCTACTCCCACCACCAGAGGGCAGTGATGCCTTAAAAAAAAAAGAGAGAGAAATGTTACAGGATTTTTGACTTACATTTACATTTCCATAGCTTCACTCTTCGCATAATTTGAAAGTTCAATTATAAAACTATTTCTAGCCCCCCAATAAAATGATTAATTTTTTTAAAAAGGGGACGAAGGGGAAAGGGGAGGGTTTTTTTTGTTTTTTTTTTAAGAAGAGCTTGTATCAAGGGCTCAAGTGGAAAATATTGGGGAATGTATGTGGAAACATGTGTGCAAATGTGCTTGATACAAATGATGTACTGAATGTTGTAGTAGCTGTAAGAGCCCCCAATAAAATTAAAAAAAATAAAAACTACTTCTACCTGCTGTTCAGAGCACTAAAAGTTACAATAAATTACTAACCTTTAAAACTCTTAGGTAATTAATAATAATGTTTTTGTTTGGTTCTGCTTTGTGGGGGGGGTTGTTTTCTCTTTTTAAAATTTTAATAAATCATTTTATTGAGTGCTCTTACAGCTCTTATAATAATTCGTACATACATCGTATCAAGCACATTTGTTCACATGTTGCCATCATCCTTTGCAAAACATTTTCTTTCTACTTGAGCTCCTGGTATCAGCTCCTCTTTTTTGTTGTTGTTGTTTTTGAAAACGGCTCTCTTTTCATCATTACTTATTTCTTTTTTTTTTTTAAGTGTAGTTTAAGAAAAGAAAAAGAAACTCAATATGCCACCTTAGTAGACTTTGATTTATTAGAAATGTTAGGAGCATTAGTATACCCTTCTTCCATCATCTCCCCTAAAAGACACTAACCCCTTACTTTCTTAGTTGCCAAGTCTTCTCCTTACGTAGCAGACAGCACCTCCCTTGTTTATTTTCTTCACCTCTTTTGTCATCAAATTGCTGTCCTTTTATGCATGTCCCTCGTTATTCACGGAGACAAAAAGAAGTTACACAGAGCAAGGTCAGGTGAGTCAGGTACACATGGGGCAAGAGAGACATTGCTGTTTTTTGCCCAAAACAGGCACACTGAAATGGCTGCATGAGCAGGTGCATTGTTGTGGCAAAACCAGTCCCCCCGCTGCTACAGTACAGGGCTTTTTGTTGCACACTGTTATGTGCTATCATTTCAGAACCTCTAAATAGAAAGTTTGATTAACAGTCTGACCTGGTAGAACAAATAACAAATACACTCCAAGTTGACATTTTGCCTATCAGGAAATTGATCAAGGTTTGTTATCAGTCGACAGTTCACCTTTTTTGAAACAGAAGAACTACTCATGTCTTTGTGTTTTTCCCGTAGCAATGTGCTTGTAAGCTGTATTAAACATCAAAATAGTTTCTGCAGCATTTTTTCCAGCAGGAAACAAAAGTCCACAGCTGCACACTGTTCTCTTAAATCAGTCATTACCAAAAAATGAGACTCAAGTGAAACTGCTTTTATGAAAAAATCCACTGTGATCAGAGAGAACCTTCCCGAATGATGCCACTAGTTGCACTAACTCAGAGCGAATTGCTCATGTTCACCTAGAGGAGAAAATGCACACTATGAAAGGTCCACCCAGTCAGCAGAGCTTTTCGTTTTGGGGGGAGGTACCCTCTCATGTATCAAAAGACAGTGGAAAAAGAAAACAAGCCACAGGTTGGTAGAAAATAAATTTTTTAAACAATTCCAAAAAGAATTAGCTGTTAGATATAAAATGACTCCAATATTAAATGAGGAAAATGAGCAAAGAATTTTAGAAAAAAATAAATATGGCAAGTAAGCACATTTTCGTGAATATGAAAATAGCATTTTATACCCCCAAGAATTGCCTATTTTTAAATTATTATCAAGTGCTAGCAAGAATGCAGAATAATGGGATTCTCATGTACTCTTGGTGTTATATAAAATGATGTAACAGTTTCAGAAAGTCCTATGGCAATCCCTACTAAAACTGAAGGTGCACATATGTATTTTCCCATGCTGTTCCACTAGTTTTTGCACTAGAGAGACATTACACATATATATTAAGGGGCACTTTTTGTATTATAGTATCAGTATCTGAAAGAGACAGATGATGTGTTAGTTTTCCTATTGCTATTATAATAAATTATGAAGAATTTAATAGTTTAAAACAAAAGGCTTCATGAGAGCGTTAAAGAACGAAGTTATCACTTTGAGAACTAAAGGCCACCTGACTCAAACCAACTCAAAGAATGTAATCAGTGACACTAAATTGTTCATAAATCAAGTGTTGAATTGATATATGGTTTGCTATGTGTGATCTCAACAACAAAATAAATAATAAAATTGAGAACAGAAGACTAAAAAAATAAAATCTCTGAATCCTGTGAACCAAAGCAATCCCATTCAGGGCAGTAGTTACTTCTGGGAAGGAAAAGAGAAATTAATGGATGCAAAATGTATTTGCAAAATGTATTTGTGACTGCAAAATGTTTATTAGCCCTAACTTACAAATAATTTACTCTTGTTTATAAGTTTTCGATCGGAGACTTTAAGAAAAATGTTTTTTGCATTGATACTGTTCATTGTTTCTCCCAGAAACATCTCGAGGAACAACTTGCTAAAATTGAAAAAGAAAAAGAAGAATACATGTCTGAAGATCTCTTAAAAAATAGTAGAGAAATTGGAGACAAATATAAGAAGAAAGCTGCTCTGCTTAAGGCTTCTGACGAGTAAAAATATTGCTTATCTAAGAAAGAAATTAACTGTAAATCTTGGATCATTTTCTAAGTTTGAAAATCTCTCCAACATATCCTATACCCATCCTTACAATGAAGTCTTATGAACATATCTTCCCAAGCCTGTGTACTATTTGTATATATTTTATAATTTTAGTTTGTTAACCTAAAATATATATAATTTGGGTGGTCATCCTTAGATGTATAGAGTTAATAAAATTGAATCAGCAGTATTTGTCCTTCATTTTTCTTCACCAAACTTCATATGTTAAGAACATAGGTATGAGACGTTAAACCAGAAGTCAGTAAATTAGTGTGCCAAATCTTTCTGTACCAACTCCTTCATATATTGTCTATGAAGACCTTCACACTACTGCAGAACCAAGTGGTTGTGACACAGTCTGGTCCACAAAGCCAAAAAGTATTGTTTAACCATAGTTACCTACAAGTCTGAATGTGGGGTCAGCTCTAGGGAAAGGCCTCTCTGCTGACCCTGGAGGAGGTTCTTTGTCCTCCTTCAGCATCTGTGGGTCCACCATCACTTGGGGAGCTACATGTTTCTTGGTATCAAGTTTCCCCGGGTATAGGAAGTGCTTAATACAGGAGCCTTGGGTACAAAAGACATCCTCAGCCTAACTCTACTTTTTTTATTGTAGTCTGTTCACTTTGTTGATGTCTTAGATCTCAAAAGAAAATAGTCTAATCCTATAGATTGTCCTGTCACTAACTGCCTCTAATTCTACCTCTTTAGGATAGAGATTAACAATAAAAATGTATCACGAAATGGAAATGGACTATAATAAAAGAACCAGCCTAGCTGAGTTAACACAAGGGGTAAGGGCTACAATTTTGTTTATAACAACCCTTCAGAGAAAAAGGCTGCCATTCTCTGATGTAAAACAAAAAAACGGCTGAGCCCCGGTGGCGTAGTGGTTGAGTGCAGGACTGTGGCCCACAGGGTTGGCGGTTCAAATCCAGCAGCAGCTCTCCAGGAGCAAGGCTGGACCTCCCACTCCCTCCAGAGGGCAGTGATGCCCCCCCCCCCAAAAAAAATCCTGATCCAAAGCCCCATGGCTTTTTTTTTTTTTTAGGTTTTATAGTATCTGTTCTGAATATGCAGAGAATATGGATGTGAAAAAATTTCAACACCACTAGGTCATGCATCTTCACACTGGCAGAAGCCACATTAAAACTTGAGCACTAACCCTACTCCTGGGTCAGAACAGGTAGAGGGAGAGGGTCTTCCTCCTCAACCCCTCTGGGTCTATTTGGGCCAAAAAGCTCTTGGCCCACATTCTCTCACCCTCTTGGTGTCTTGGACTTCTGGCCTCCCAAGATTCCCTCCCTCCCCCAAGATCCACATGTGAGTGCTCTTCCAGGTTGTTTGGGCCCAGTTGTGAACCCATTTGAAACTAAAACCTGAAACACCTTATCGATAAAAAAACCCACTTGGATTACAAAATGAATTCAGGCATGAATTCTTTAATCTCGCAAAGCCAAGAAATGAGATTTGTATGAGGGAAGTTACAGAGCATAATTACAAGGAACCAAGAGTGATTCAACATAGGGAAGAATATCCCATGCTTGTGTATTGGAAGACTCAATAAGATGTCAGTTCTGCCCAAGGCACTATATAAGTTTAATGCTATACCAATATGAATACCATCATCCTTCAAAGAATTGGAAAAACTAAATTTCAACTTCATATGGACAGGGAAGAAGCCCAGAATTAGCAGAGAACACCTCAAGAAGAAAGAAAGTGGGAGGGCTTGCTCTACCTGACTTTAGCACATATTACACGGCCACAGTGGTCAAAGTAGTGTGATATTGATATAATGACATTCAGACCAATGGAAAAGAGCTGAAGACACATAAATAAAAACAGCATACAGGCAACTGATTTTTGATCAGGGCCCCAAAACTGCCAAACTGTTCAATAAATCGTGCTGGAGAAAATGGATATCTACCTGCAGAAAAGCAAAGCAAGACCCTTACCTCACTCCATGCACAAGAATAAACTCAAGGTAGATCACAGACCTTGAGGTAAAACCCCAAACAATTATTGCCATTAACGAGGGAATTGGGACAAACGTGAGAACCTTGGCAGAGGGAATACTTAGGCTATCAGAGAAGGATACAAATACAGAGGAGTCACAAATTGACAAGTGAGATATATTAAAGATAAATCACCTGTGTCCATCAAAAAAAATCACCAAGAGTAATCAAAGAGTCTACCAACTGGGAAAACATCTTTAGCAATAACACATCAGACAAAAAGGCCTTAATTACTAAAATCTACATTACTTGTCAAGCTGACAAAAAAACATGACTGCCCACTGAAGAGGTGGGCAAAGGACCTGAATAGAAGTTTCACAGAGGCAGAAATCCAGATGGTCAATAAACATATAAGAAAATGTTTCTGGTCATCAGTCATAAAAGAAATGCAAATTAAAAACTATGAGGTACCACCTAACACCCTCAAAGGTAGCCTAATTCAAAAAATCAGAAAACAAGCGTTGGAGAGGCTGTGATGAGATAGGAATTCCCTTCCATTGCTGGTAGACCTGTAGGTACAGCCACTACGGAAATCAATTTAGCAATATTTAAAATATGGAAATTGAGCTACCATATGACCCCAGCAATCCCCCTTCTGGACATAAACCCAGTAGAGGCAAGTAGCAAACTATGGCCAGACATGTGCTCCATTGTTCATCACAGCACAGTTCACAATTGCACGGAGTTGGAAACAACCTAACTTTCCATCAATGGACGATGATTAAAAAACTGCTACATACTGAAATCCAAATAAAGACTGAGCATGATAGTGGAACAAAAGGAAAGTAAAAGGAAATAGAGAAAAGAACTGAGAGGCATTTGTAGAGGTCTAAATACAGACATGTACATAGGTAAATATATATGATGATGGGGAAATAGAGCTATGTGCATATACTTATAGGGTTAGTATTAAGGCAGCAGATGGACATTGGGCCTCCACTCAAGTACTTCCTCAATGCAAGAACACTTTGTTCTATTAAATTGACATTCCATGATGCTCACCTTCCTGATAGAACCACTGAAGACAAATGTGTGCATAAGCAAAAGTGAAGAAAGCTGATGGTGCCCGGCTTTCAAAAGATATAGCGTCTGGGGTTTTAAAGACTTGAAAGCAAGAGGATACGGGCAGTGTAAGATATGACAAAATAATAACAATTTATAAAATATCAATGGTTAGTGAGGGAGCGAGGTGGGAGGGGGAAGATAAGCTGATGTCAAGGGCTCAAGTACAAAAGCAAGTGGTTTGAGAATAATGATGGCAGCAGGCAGCTTAGCAAAATATATGTAAGTATGAATTGTGATAAGCGATGTACAAGCCCCCAATTAAATCATAAAGATAATAATATTTTTTAAAAGGCTTGAAAGTAAACAAGAGGCCATCTAGCTAGGAAGCAACAAAGCCCACATAGAAGAAGCACACCAGCCTGTGTGACCATGAGGCATCGAAGGGATCAGGTATCAGACATAAAAGAACTAAAAATTATAATAAATGAGAGGGAGTACAGATTGGTGATCCAAAGCCCATCTGTAGGTGAAGCGACATCCCCTTACAGAAGAGTTGTGGGGAAGAGAGAAGTTAGCATACAGTGTGGCAAAGATGAAATATGCAACTTTCCTCTAGTTCTTAAATGCTTTCTCCCTCTCACTATCATGATCCCAATTCTACTTTACAAATCTGGGTAGACCTGAGGATGTACACTGGTGTAGGTAAGAACCAGAAATATGGAGACTCCAGGACAGATGATCCCTTCAGGACCAGTGGTGAGAGTGGTGATACTGGAAGGATGGAGGGAAGGTGGAGTAGAAAGGGGGAGCCAATTATAAGAATCTACATATAACTTTCTCCCTGGGGTAATGACAACAGGGAAGTAGGTTAAGGGAGACGTCGGACAGTGTGCAATATGACAACATAATAATTTATCAATTATCAGGGGTTCATGAGGGAGGGGAGGATGGAGAGGGAGGGGGAAATGAGGAGCAAATACCTAGGGCTTAAACAGAGAATGTTTTGAGAATGATTATGGCAACAAATGTACAAATGTACTTTGCATAAAATGGATGGATGTATGGATTGTGATAAGAGTTGTGTGAGCCCCCAATAAAATGATTTTTAAAAACAAAGTAAAAAGAACTGTGGGATTTTTTTGTATGCATATATACATTATATACATATACACGCATGCCTAAAAAGCAGCGATGAACACATGAAGCTTATGGTCGCATAGGAAGAGCTGGAGGAAATTATGCTAAGTGAAGTCAGCCAAACACAAAAGGACAAGTACAACCTGAGTCTGTTGATGTACACTTAAAAAAATGCAGAAGTGGCAGAGGGAAAAAGCTACAAACATTCGTGGGGTGAGGTCCTAGTAGTATGGCAAGGGCCACACCAAATCCAGTAGTACATATGGTAACCAACTAAAAAGGAGGGGGGCAGGGAAGAAAAGTAAAGATAGAAATGTGTAGCAGGGTAACAGGGCACTAACCCACTCAAGGAGGGGGAGGAAGGTCATTGTTTTTATCTCCACAAGGAAAGAGGGACCAGACTTCAACCCAGTGCTCTGAGATGTGAATGCAGCCTGTCGGCAGGGAGCAGGGAGCCAGTTGAGGGGTATGAGGGCTCGATCCCAATCCCATCTAGGTGTTCAGCCGCTCTCTCCCAACAACCCCCCTCCAACCCTCCGGAGAATTTACTTTAGAAGACAGCACTGAAGCTGCAGCTCGGGGAGAGGGACCAGTCTGAACACAGGGACCAAATGAAGGGGGAAGGAAAGAGAGTGGAGTACGTCCTGGTTCACGAAGCCTGAAGGACACTATCCCTGCTCAGAGCAGCCAATACACAGAGAGAACCACATGGCTGGCCCCATTATGAGACATGATATGTCCTTCGCTGACCCATGGTCCTACGGGGGACAACATTAGAGACAGTGTCTAGATTTCGCCTGGTTTGACCCCACCCCACGGAGGCAAAACACTAAGGGCAGATGGGGGAGTAGGCAGGGAGGTTGTGAGGGAGTGCCAAGAACAGACGTTGGAGCCAGGGAATGGCACCTTATTGGACTCGACCAGAGCACACTCCTAGAAGTCAGAAAACAGAACTTGAACTATTTACATGTTCTCCTTTCTGTGTGTGTCATTTTGTGCTTGTTGTTGTCATTGTTTGGGGTTTTTTGTCACTTTTTTTGCTCTGTCCTGTTTGTGTGTGTGTGTGTATTATTATCTCTGCAGGTCTATCTAGATAAGAGACTGAATGAACAGTCTGAAGTAGAAAACAACAGGACCGATGGTTCTGGGGGGATAGGAGAGAGGGGGAAGTGGGGAAAAGGAAGTGTTGCTGACCAACCCAGGGACAAGGGACAAACAAGTGATCCAAAATCAGTGGCAAGGAGGGTGTACATGGACTGGTAGGGATTGATCAAGGGCAATGTAACCGAGAGAAATTACTGACTCCAAATGAAGGCTGAGCATGATAGCGGGACAAGAGAAAAGTAAAAGGAAATAGAGAAATGATCTAGGAGGCAAAGTGCATTTATAGAGGTCTAAATACAGGTAAATATAGGTAAATATATTTATATATGATGGGGAAATAGATCTACATGCATATATTTATAGGTTTGTTGTTAAGGTAGCAGACGGACATTGAAGCTCCACTCAAGTTTTCCCTTAATGCAAGAACACTTTGTTCTTTTAAGTTGGCATTCCGTGATGCTCACCTTCCTGACATGATTGCTAAAGACAAATGGATGCATAAACAAATGGGGTGAAGAAAGTTGATGGTGCCTGGCTATCAAAAGCTATAGCATCTGGGGTCTTAAAGGCTTAAAGAGAAACATGCAGCCATCTAACTCAGAAGCAACAAAGCCCACTGGAGGAAGCACACTAGCCTGTGTGACCACGAGGTGTCAACGGGATCAGGTATCAGGCATCAAAGAAGAAAAAATCATATCACTGTGAATGAGGGGGAGTGCAAATTGGAGACCCAAAGCCCATCTCTAGGCAACTGGACATCTCCTTACAGAAGAGTCGTGGGGAGGAGACGAGCCAGTCAGGGTGCAGTGTAGTAACAATGAAACATACAACTTTCTTCTGGTTCTTAAATGTTTCCTCCCCCGATTACCATCATCCCAATTCTACCTTACAAATTCGGCTATGTACACTGGTACAGAAAGGAATCAGAAACAGGGAATCCAGGACAAATGATCCCGTTAGGACCAGTGGTGAGAGGGGCAATATTGGGAGGGTGGAGGAAGGTGGGGTAGAAAGGGGGAACCGATGATAAGAATCTACATATAACCTCCTCCCTGGGGGACAGACAACAGAAAAGTGGGTAAAGGGAGACATCGGACAGTGTAAGATATGACAAAATAATAAAAATTTATAAATTACCAAGGGTGCATGAGAGCGAGGGGAGTGGGGACAGAGGGGAAAAATAAGGAGCTGATACTAAGGGCTCAGGTAGGAAACAAATATTTTGAGAATGATGAGAGCAACAAATGTGCAAATGTACCTTATATATAATGGATGAATGTATGGATTGTGATAAGAGTTGTGTGAGCCCTCAATAAAATTATTTTTAAAATAAAATAAAATGGCAATAGGCATTGTGGATGAAAATTACTCCAGAAGTTAGTTTTGGGAAATCTTTGATCACTTCAAAAAACAATTCTACTGCTCTTCCTCTAAATTCTGTTTAGGGGAGGGATCTTTGGCCAAGCTTTGCCAAAAAGCAAAAGCAGGTTATTTAAGTCCAAGACAGGAATCATGGTCAATGTTTCCTCTTCACCTTTATAAGATATAGGGTTTTGTTTGGTCACCTAAACTCATGGGTGTTTCATATCCTGATGACTAAGTCAAAGATAAGGAAAAAATCCACAGAGATCAATAGAAAGGACTGATAAATTTGAATTTTTCCAAAGGGGGGTGGGGGGAAAGATGTACCATACATACTCGAGAATAAGCCAACCTGAATATCAGCCGAGGCACCTAACTTTACCACAAAAACTGTATTGAAGTGGTGCTGAAAAACTCGGCTCGTATTGGAGTATATACAGTAAATGGCTTAGTACCTTTGCAATTGCATTTGACGGTGGGAGTCACCTAAGCTGGTGTCACTGTGAGGATTAAGAGTATGGGGGTGGAGTCTAGCCTAGCAATCTGGAGAGAGTCAAAGAGAGCTCTGTGTGGGCATGGCCTTCTGAGAATTCTGGGAAATGTGATCATTCCTTCTGGGAGTTGGAGCTGCTGTCTCTGTCGGCTCCCTTCTTTAGGGACTTTCTACAGGCAACACTCGCATGGAGGCTCACTTCCTGTGAGACACCCTGAGGAGAAGCCACATGACAACACCCTGATGCAGCCCTGGGCGCGGAGAAGCCACGCAGAGACCCCTGCTGCCATTGAGATGTTCACAACTGGACACGAAGACTTCCTACCCACTAGTATGTGATTATCTGTATTCGGCATCCCTAGACAGGTTTCCTGAGTCTGAATAGGACCTGATACATTGGTATTGAATGTAAGGGCTAATATTAGATTTATGATCTTGGACTGGGCTGAGTTGGGATGTTTTTCTCAATGTTCAATTGCTCCTGTATATAAACCTCTCCCATATATATATATATATGTGGTTTAAAATAATCATTTTATTGGGGGCTCATACAACTCTTAACATGATCAATACATACATCCATTGTAGGCAGACCACGTTTGTACACTTGTTGCCTTCATCATTTTCAAAACATCTTTTCTCTACCTACGCCCTTGGCATCAGCTCCCTATATTTCACCTCCGTTCTTCTTCCCTTCCCCCATAAACCCTTAATAATTTACAAATTATCATTATTTCATCATATCATACACTGTCTGATATACCCCTTCACTCATTTCCTTGCTTTCCTTACCCCAACATATGCATGTTTATGAATTTTGTTTTACTAGCCTACCCAAACACATTGAGTTTATTTGGGGTTTTTTTTTATTATTTATTTTTATTTTTTATTTTTTTTTTAGGCATCACTGCCCTCTGGTGGTGAGAGTAGGAGACCCAGCCTTTGCTCCTGTGAGCTGGAATTGAACCTCCATCCTAGTGGGCCGCAGCTCCGTGCACAACCACTACGCCACCGGGGCTCAGCCCCACACATTGAATTATTAGTACCATGTGATAGGCAGGTATGACCTTGCAATTGTCATTCTTGACAGATTATGAATGGTTAAATGAGTTATCTAAAGGTTCCAAATTAACAAGAGGTGAACTGTGATAAAGTTTTGTGTCACCTTTATTTGATCAGGATTTCCAATGGCTGGTTATTCAGTCCTAATTATCCCGCATGATGAGATTTCACTTAGGGTGTTAACTGTTTCTAATATAAGGACACACTGTGGGGAGTCTTGCTTCCTTTTTGTGGACCTGAATATTGCATCTGCGGGCTGAACCCTGGTGGCATAGTGGTTGTGTGTGGGACTGCAGTCCATGGTGTTGGTGGTTCAAATCCAGCAGCAGCTCTCCAGGAGCAAGGCTGGACTTCCTACTCCCACCAGAGCAATGATGCAAAAAAAAAAATTGCATCTGGTTCAGAATCTGATCTCTGGTTCTTGAGACTTGAGCCAGTAGGCTTCTGTACTGCCTGTTGACACAGGGAGTTATCAACAGACTACCATTTTACCACTCAACTTTGGGTGCATATGCTTCTGCAGCCAAAAACATATGCTCATCTTGAGCTCATCAGCCCCTATCTGTACATGAATCCAAAGAAGCCTGAAACATGACATCTGATTCATGCACTTGAAACTTGGCCACCTCTACAACTGTGTGAGTGGTTTCTTTCCTTTATACAAATTGTGTGTGTGTGTGTGTGTTAGTCCGGGTAGGCTAGAGGAATGAATTTCATAGACACACATATAGATATAAGGAAAAAGTTTATATACAAGAGGAACAGGACATTGAGCCCAGTCCAGTTCAAAGTCATAAGTCCAATATTAACCCATATGCCCAAAATCAGTCTATAAATTCTCCTTCCAACTCACAAAGTCACAGGTCAGTGGGTGCAGAGTTCCTGCGCTGGCAGGGGTTTTCCCATGGCTTCTCATTTCCAGGGCTCAGAGTCCATCAACAGCATTCAGTGGTGGTAGAAGCAACAACTCAGTGCTGGCAGGGGTCTCCACATGTCTTCTCCAGCTTCAGAGGTCTAGCTCCATCAGGGTAAAGCCGTGTGGCTTCTCCTCAGGCTCCTCCAGCTCCTCGGACGCTGTCATCTTGTCTTGTCCATGATTCATCGTCTCTGAAACTGACTCCCAACCACTGGGGAAGATAGCTTCTCATCTCCACGAGGGAAATATCGCGAGATTTCCCAGAAGTCTCAGGAGAAAGCCATGCCCACATAGAGGCCTCATTGGCTACTCAATGGCTATCTCCAGATTAACAGGTCCACCCCTACATTTCAATCGTAAAATTAACATAAGCACATGACTGCCACAGTGTGTGTGTGTGTGTGTGTGTGTGTGTGTGTGTGTGTGTGCTGGTTTTCTAGAGAACCCAGGCTAAGATAGGACTTACTTTTAAGTCTCAGAGCGCCTCACAGAGATGGAGTCATACTGAATTGAACTGCCCATTTTCCATTTCTTTGAAAGACACCAAGTGGTTCTCTCTTTATTAAGAGAAGATAATAAGAAATGGATTGAGAAGATAATGGAATCTTTGGTTCTCATTCAAAAATCTCTTATCTAGAGAAATACAAACCTGCCTTGAAGCAGAGAAGACAGTATGCAATGGACCTTTCATTGGATGTCTTTTTGTATCAATATTTTGTCTCATGTATGTCATTCACTCCTAGGTCATCATAACATCTTATTGTTAATATTTCACTACTTTCAGAAGGACTTCAATATATACATGCAACCCCACGTCTTTATCATGATAACCTGAAAAATGATGTCACAGAAATATCTCATCAGGATATTCTGTTTCCTTGACTGCATCTCATTTTAAAACACTATGTTCATATCCAGAACCAAATAAAGTCCATACATTAAAAAAAGAAAAGATAATAATAGTTTTATTGACATATCTTACCCAATCCAATATATCCATTAAAGAACAATTCTGTTATTCAATCCCATCAGATATAGTTATAAAATTATCAATGCTAGCAGCTCCTAATCCTCCCCCCCCCCTTACTCTCAGGGAATTCTTACTCCTGTTACCATTTTTGAAGAGTTGTCTTATTATTTATGTAGTTCATCAGTGCCATACCACACCCTGGATGTATCTGTTATGTGTGATCCTTCTGAGAGGCACTGCTCAATTACCTTGCAGGTGAATTTTAGTCCACATTGCATCCATGCCCCTTGAATTGGTTACATGTTTTTGAACATCTGATACCTCTTCCCGTCAACACCTCATGACAAGTGGTTCTTTTTTTTTTTCTCCTGTTCCACAACTCCCAGCATCCCTTTCACCTAAAGATGGAAAGCAGTCATGACAGAGTGACTGGATCACTGCCTTCAGGATCTATTCCTTGCTTACTTATGCCATTTGTTCCAGAACCACTCCAGCCCTTTTCACCTCCTTTATGGCGAACTCAACTGATGGCCTTGTCTGCATATTTCTTCCTTTTCTGAGGATGGACAAACAGCCCCAGCTCTTTGACCTCCTACATACCTCGTCCAGGATGTGAGATATATGGTATAGGTATGAGTTCAGATCTGGAATTCTTTTTCAGATTTCAAATAACTCACACCCTAAACAATCTGGTGCCCACAAATTAAGTCATTTGAATAACTTTAATCTTATTTTTACCTATTCTAATGGTTTGTGATTCCAAAAGAATTAATTTTATAGCCATTTCATTTTTCTCCTAGAATACTGGTAGAATACTGGTACAAGTATTCTCCATCTTGTGAACAAAGTATGTAAGGACTGTCTCTTAAAAACCTGGGCAAATAATGTGTTCACTAATTTGTAGAAAATAGACGCTGCTTAGGAAACACCAGTTCATCTTTGAAAGGTGGGTCTTAAAAGTACCTTTAGGCATCTTACCTTAAGATCAACCTCCAAAAGATGCACTCGTTTCTCCTAGTGGAAAGACTAGTTTCTTCAGAGCTGATACTTTCCACAGTAGTTGAAAGAACTTTTGTTCAACAAAATGAATTTAAATACATCTCTGTGATGAGTAGATGACTAGCAATGTTATTTCAGTACACTTGTTATTATCTCATTAAGATGGTTGCCATACTCCCAAGAAACCATTAATTCAATTAGTTTCTATAGATTTACCTATCTGGATATTCATATATAGAAAAACAGTAAAAGACAAAACTAACAAGAAGGACAAAGCAAAACAGACAAAAACCTCAGTCAAGAAAAAGCACAGGGGCTGAGCCGCAGTGGCGTAGTGGTTGTGCGCGGGACTGCGGCCCACTGGGATGGAGGTTCGATTCCAACTCCATGGAGCAAAGGCTGGGCCTCCTACTCCCACCACCTGAGGGCAGTGATGCCCCCCCCCCAAAAAAAAGAAAAAGCACAGAATATTAAAAACTAGAAAAAAATTCAATAAATCATAAGAAGATCAAAATGATAAGGTGCTAAATTTTAACTTAACTTCATGTGCAACAATCCAGTCTCCAATGCATTCTGTCTTATACTATCCTTTGGAATAAAGCCTATTTTACAATCATTAGTGCTGTCATCCCTGTTTGTCACTAGTTTTATATATATTTTTCCAATCCTTTGATTGTATCCTATTTTTGTATTTGGGTCTAAGCCATTTTTCGTGTAGGCAGCACTTGGCTGAGACCTGTTTTCTCATTGTGCTAGTCTATGTCTCTGGACTAGTGCATTGGCCTATTTACGTTCAGTGTAATTATTGATAGATATGCATTATCACTGTCATTTTGTTGCACTTGTGTGTGTATATAAGCTGTTTCTGGTTTTCTTATTGCAAATAAACTTCTATTCTGAATTCTTTTTGTTTGTGTTTTTCCTGTCATTTCCCTCAGTGACCTTTTAGTGTTTAAAACCTTAAATCCTTAGTATTTTTTTTGTTTTTTTTGATGAGGCTAACTAATTTTCTTTGAGCTCATCCTATAATTTATCAATTTCTTCCCAAATGTAAAACAGCATATTGTATCTTGAAATCCTTGACTTCCAACTGCACTTTTTTTCTAATTATTTTGTAATCGTCTTCATTAAAAGTTGGTCTCACTGACCATCAGTTGTCAAAGGGATCAGTTATCAGGGTTTAAGAACTAAAAACCATAACATTGCATGCTCACTTTCCTGATATGATCACTGATGACAAATGTGTGCATAAGTAAATGTGGTAAAGAAAGATGATGGTGCCCAGCTATCAAAAGATATAGCTTCTGGGGTCTTAAAGGCTTGAGTAAACAAGCGGCCATCCAGCTCAGAAGCAACAAAGCCCACAAGGAAGAAGCACACCAGCCAGTGTCACCACAAGATGTTGAAGGGATCTGGTGTTAGGCATCAAAGAACTAAAATTATATCATTATAAATAAGTGGGAGTACAGATTGGTGACCCAAAGCCCATGAATAGGTGAAGCAACATCCTCTTACAGAGGGGTTACAGGGAGATGAGCCAGTTAAAGTACAGTGTAGTAACAACGAAATATGCATCTTTCCTCTAGTTCTCAAATGCTTCCTCACACCCACTATCATGCCTTTGGTTCTACCAGACAAGCCTGACTAGAACAGGG
>PVJH01035701.1:0-19441 GCA_004026705.1 Nesogale talazaci
CCCCCCCCCCCAGGATTCAGTGACAACCCTTCCTTGAACACACACTTGCTTTTCACTTCTGTGCACGTAGCTCCTACTAGCCCCGGAGTCTGGGATGGCTGCTTGTCTGTGTCTTCAGCTTGCTGGTTTTGAGGTGTCCACCAGGGATCATCCGACGCTGTGCGGACTGAGTGCTCCAAGGAACAAGCATGCAGCCAGCACAGCATCTGGGATCAGAGTTCCCACCTGGCAGCTCACCTCATTCTGCTCCTCCAGGTCCAGTCCAAGATCCACGAGTCATTGTAGCACGGCCACATGGCCCCATCTGGCAGCCAGGTGGAGAGCTGTGTTTCCCTCCTGCAGGGTGACGGGCCCCCCAATCCCACATGCTCCCAGACCCTGAGGGTGTCTAGACCCATTTGATAGCCAGAAACTGAGGCCCAAGTAAGCCATTCAAATCCACTAGCTGTTCCTCAAGAGGAAGAGTATTCTTGCTCCCATAAAGTCTCTGAAATTCACAGGGGCAGTTCTTATTGTCCCTACGGGGTAGCTATGAGCTGGAATTGCTTCAACCACAGTGGATCTCGTGTTCCTGTCTGTGGCCTCCTGACATGCTATCACTTCTTCAGCAACTGACTCTCTCTCCCCTATGCTCCAGCTGGTCCCAGGCAGCTGTTTGACTTAGTTACTCACCTCCTCCTCACTTTGCATAATGTTTTCAAGGTTCATCTCTTTGTTCAAGATGTTAGATTTTCACGGAAACTATGCTAGCCAGACAATTAAAACAGGCATCCCCAGCCCTGTACTCCTGACCCCATAGTATGTTCTGTTTGTGCACCCCCCCTCCCCTCACCATCTTCTAACATACCCTATATGTATTTGTATGCTGTTTGTTTTTACTGTCTGCAAGACCCTAAACACCCTAAGGGTAGAAATTCTGCTCTCAGAAGTCCTGAGTGCCGAGATGAGAGCCTGGGGCCATCTGGTAGGCTCTTAGTAGATATTTGTTTCATAAGTAACTTGAGAAGGTTCTTTTAGGAGACCAGGTGGAGAACTTGACATGTGTCTTCTGGAATGTGAGGACCAAAAGTATGGCAGCTGGGAAGTTTAGAATCCCACTTGAGAATGGGTGATAATGACAGCGACGAAGCCAAGGGAAGTGGCTCCAGTGAGCTTAATAAAAGATACAATGTCAGTTTGTTTGGGATTGCCCTTTAAGGGATCTTACCTCAGAGGACACATGAAAGGTGTCATGAATTGAACTGTGTCTCCAAAATTTTTTTAATTATTTTATTGGGGGGGCTCATACAACTCCCATCACAATACATCCATCCATCCATTGTGTGCAAAGCACACTTGTACACCTGTGGCCATCATCATCATTCTCGTCTCCTAAATTCTATGTCACCTTGGGTAGACCATCATTCCCAGTGTTTGATAGTTGTGCTCGGTTTTGTGAATTATTCTCCATCTTGAAAATTTGTAACATTCTCTGCATGTTATAAATCCTAACCTTTCTATGTTAATGAGGTAGGATCAGTGTGGGGATGTGTCTAAGTCACAGCTTCCCAGAGGCTGGGACTTTAGGCAAAGCCACATCCTTGCTCAAATCCTGAAGTTACAACATTTATCTTCCAAGAGATAAAACAAGAGAGAAAGGCAAGTATAGAGAATTGACATCTTACTACTACCAAGAAAGAAGAGCCAGGGTTCCTCTGTTGAGACCCTCGTAGTCCCAGGGTTAGAGGCCTGTCAAGGCACATGGAGCTCTCCTTATACACATGACCACCCCCATAGATGTTGAAAGACATAAGGGTGTCCCCTAGAGCTAGAACCCTGTGTTTAACTTCTAGCCTCCTAGATTGTGCAAGCATAGGTTTGTTTATTAAAGCCATCTACTTATGGTTTCTGCCACTTAGTTATCTAGCAGCAGTAGATAATTAAGAAAAGGGGTGAGAGGGGCCCCAGAAGAGACCCACAGATGAGGACAGAGCAAAGACCCCTGAGTGAGTAGCCCCCAAAGGATCCAGAAGACAGGATCCAGCATTGGCTACTCATCAGAGCCCCAAAATCTTCTCTTTTTTTTTTTTTTTTTTTAAAAATCAAGAACTTAAGGTCAGAAGTTCAAAACCACTAGTGGCTACACAGGAGCAATCTGAGGCTTGCTACTCTGGTAAAGAGTCTCAGAAACTCACAGAGGCAGTGCTGCCCTGTCCTGTGAGCGGTCATTGATTTGGTTCTCTGCTGTAAATAATCTCAACAACAACACAATAAAATAAATGTAAAGAAAAAATATTTTTTGTGTGTGGCTTCACTGCCCTGGTGGGAGTAGGAGGCCCAGTCTCACTCCTGGAGAGCTACTGCTGGATTTGAGCCATCAACCCTGTGGGCTGCAGTCCTGCACACCACCACTACGTCACCAGGGCTCAGCAAGAAAATATTTTTTATCACCTTAGAAGAATGCCTCGTATTTGTACATAATCTCTTCCCATTCCTCATTCTCCCCACCTTTGGCAACTGTAAATCTCTTTTCTGCATCCATGAACTTGCCTATTCAAGACCTTACAGAGCTTTTGTGTCTGATTTCTTTCCCTTAGCATGTTTTCAAGGTTCATCTGAGTCTTAACATATTACAAAGTATAGCATCCCTTTTTGTGGCTTAATAATATTCCACTCCATGGATATCCCATAATTTGTATCCATTCATCAGGTGATGTATGTTTGGGCTACCGGGAGCATTCATGTGTGAAAATGTTTTCATTTCTACTGGTATAAACACCTATCCGTCCTCAACTATCTCATCTGACATTTCAGCTACCAGATGATTTTGTATTTTAAGGATATATCTCTGACAGTAACAGAGGCAGAAGTGCTATTATACTGAACAGGATGTTTCAGTGTTAAAAGTCCTTTTCGTTTTGCATAATGGTGTGGACTTTGGAGCCCAACTCTGTCTGGGAGTGAGGAGTGGGTGCACAGTGGAACCTATAAGAATTAGAAGTCAGGGCTGCCTTGTTTTTCCAAGTCTCCCACGTTTCCCACAGCGGACAGAGTGCAGTCTTCTGTTGCTTTTTCAGCAATGTCCCAGCTTTGACGGTTTTTGTCATTCATAGCTTCCAAATTTCACCTAGGAGTGGGGTTGCTGGTTCACGTGCTAACTCTCTACTGCACTTTGTGAGGAGTCCCCCAGCTGCTTCTGCTCTCCTCAGCAACACGCCCTGCACCTGCTCATCAGCGACCAGCAGCAGATCTGAGCAATCCCAGACATGGGAGCCTTTCCTGGCCCAAACCTTCCTGCTGTGTCCACTCTGCAAAGATCTATAGCAGCCAGTAGAGGAGGAAAGAAAAAGAAATGAAGAAGCTGGCCACACCCTCCTCCCTTATCCCAGCCTTCCAGGGCTAGGTAAGGTCCAGGCTGCAGGAGAAGAGAAACTTCAAATGAAGTAGAAGTTGGAAATTTTTATACTACACTGGATAAACCTCACTACTTTACTACCATTGAGTCAATACTGGTTCACAGCGACCCTGCCAAACAGAGCAGAGTGGTCTTGTGGGTTTCTGAGAAGATGATGCTTTGCCCGAGGAGAAAGTGTCACCTTTCTCCCAGAAAGTGGTTAGTGGTTTTGAACTGTTGACCTTGCACTTAGCAGTCCAACACATAACCACTGTGTAACTCGGGTGCCCGTTATACGGAACAGGACTCTTCATTGTGAAGTGGGACTGGTCTTGATTAAGGGGAAAGGTCATGGAACTGAGGAGCAGGAAATACTGGATCCAGAAAGGAGGTTTCAAGAAGTGGGAGGGAAACTGAAGTTGGTTTCTACTTTTACTCTCCCGAGACCATATTGTTCAGGAGATCATCCAGCACATGAATGACTATGTTTTATCTGGCTGTTGGTTTTTTTTTTTAAATCACTCTTATCACAATCCATCCATCCATCATGTCAAACACACTTGTACATTTGTTGCCATCATTATTCTTAAAACTTTGTCTTTCTACTTGAGCCCTTGGTATCAGCTCATTTTCCCTCGCCTTCCCCCACATTCCCTCCCTCACGAACTTTTAATAATGTATAAATTATGATTATTTTGTCATGTCGTACACTGTCCAATGTCTCCCTTCATCCACTTTTCTGTTATCTGTCCCCTAGGGAGGGCGTTATATGTCCCTATTGTGATCGGTTCCCCTTCCTCCCCCCACCCCCCCCTTTCCTTCTTGGTATTGCTACTCTCATTATTGATCCTGAGGGGTTTATCTGTCCGGGATGCCCGGTGTTTCCAGCTCTATTTGTACATCCTCTGGTCTAGCCGGATGGCTGTTGGCTCTTTTCTGACTTTTTTTCAGCTAAAAAATAGGGCTGTAATGCTCCACATAAAGAACATGTCTGCAGGTCACAGACACCAGCTCTTAGAAAGGAAACATTTGTTTAGTGCTTGTATATATCTTGTTGGGCCACTTAGGTATATAAATGCCTTAATATTTATAGCTTTCCCTCTAAGGCAGTGGTTCTCAACCTTCCTAATACCACGACTCTTTAATACAGTTCCTCATGTTGTGGTGAGCACCCCCAACCATACAATTATTTTTATTGCTACTTCATAACTGTCATTTTGCTACTGTTGTGCATTGGGTGATCCATGTGAAAGGGTCATTTGAAACAATAATATCTGCAAAAGCTGGAACATTTGTAAGGCAGAAACCTGTCAGAGAAGGAAAACTCAAATATTTTCCAGTAAAACAAACAACAGAAAAATCAACACCTCATCTGTAATGGTTAAAGTTATGGGATAATGTGTCAGAATGGACATGATAGCATAAGACCTGGGGACAGAAGTTATGGTAGTTACATTATCTGTTGTCAATTTGAGATTTATGAGTGAAAGGGTGGAGTTTAGTCTGTCAATCAGGTTTCAGTTGAATGACCTCATTTGGAGTCACCAAGGACAATAAATAGCTCATTGGAGGTGGGACAAAAGCTATCTCCCTGTGAGATATTACTGACGATGAGCCTGGTGCAGCCAGAGCCCCGGGAGCTGGAGAAGCCACGTGGAGAACCCTGCCTATGCTGAGATGCTGAAACCACCACTGGATCCACAAGACCTTTCACCCACTGGCCTGAGATCTTCCTGCGTTCGGTATCAACGCATGTGTTTCGTGAGTCTGAAGAGGACTTTATAGATTTGTATTGGATATATGGGCTAATATTGGACTTGATCTGAACTGGGCTGAAATGTTTTCTCAATATTCAATTGCTCTTGTATATAAAGTTCTTTCTTATATACAGATGAGTGTTTCTGGAGCTGTTTCTCTAGTCCACCCAGACTAGCCCAGAAGTCCGTGTCGTGATGACTACCAGCGCCTGCTCTGTGCTTAGAACGAAGGTTGCAGTGCAGTGGGGGGTGGGACGCAACATGGGCAAGTGCTGCCAGAAACACCTCATATTCCTTTTGCAGCATGAGGAAGGTGGAGAACCACTGCTTTAATTAAATAAGCGCCACCACGAGAGTTGAAGCCCTCTGTGGCTTCCTTTGTCTAATGTGTCATTGTTAAAGCCAAGGGTTTTCAGTCGCTTCATATGCATGTGAAACATGAACTCTGAATAAGGATAACCAAAGGAGAACTGATGCAATTATGGTGCTAGCAGAGAATGTTGAAATTACCAAGGACTGACAAAAGAACCAACAAATATGTCTTGGAAGACGTACGACCAGAGTGCTCCTTAGAAGCATGTAAAGCAAGATTTCATCTTTCGTCCTTTGGACGTGTTTTCAGGAAAGATCAGTCCCTGGGCAAGAACATCATGGTGAAGTTGAGCAGCAGCAACAAAGAGGAAGGCTTCAGCGAGATGGACTGATAGTGTCTGCATCAGTGGACTTGAGCAGGAACATTTGAGAGGGAGCTGCAGAACTGAGTGCTGTTCCATTCTGTTGTACATAGCATTATGACCACTTGAAAATGAGCAGCTAACGGGCTGAGCCCCGGTGGTATAGTGGTTGAGTGCGGGACTGCGGCCCACTGGGCTGGTGGTTCAAGTCCAGCAGCAGCTCTCCAGGAACAAGGCTAGGCCTCCCCCTCCCACCAGAGGGCAGTGATGCCCACAAAAAAAAAAAAAGCAGCTAACAACAGCAGTTTCTTTACATTTAGGTATGATAGGTCCTAACCATCTCTGCTCAAAGGCAAGAAGATGACCGAGCTCTGAGATGGGTGGTTACTAGTGCTGTGTGTATCAGAAGAATTTCTTTCAGTCCCTAGGTGCAATTCACTAAGACTTCCTGAAACATGGACTATTGGGAATGAACATTGAAAAATAATGGAGATCATAGCTGGGCCAAGCTCTTTGTGTGGGTTACCTCATTGTTGCCCCCTGCAGGGGCCTGGGGAATGGGTACAGTCACCCCGCTTGTAGGCAAGAGGTAGTGAAGCCCAGGAAGAGGAAACTTCCAGCCTCCGACCAGTAAGCAGACAGCCAGCTTCCTATGCTAAACTGCCTGATTTACGAAGAGCGGTTTCCAAGTGCTGGCCTCCCAGATGGATGGACCAGGGGTGCCAAAGAGCAGTTGGCTGGCACAGCAGCCTGGCTGCCACTTTTAATGTCCATGGTCACCAAAGCAAACTAGCTGTCCAGTCATTTCTCAGGTTGGTCTCAGTTACTTCTCCCAATAGCTCTAGGAGCTGGTGGATCACAGGATCAAAGTCACATAGCCAGTAATTGGCCAGTTTACACCCAGTGTGTTTCTTCCCAAAGGCCTGTATTACCTGCCTATTGCTACTGGAACAAATGGCCCTATTGAAGGATCCAGGATAAGCTCCCCAACTCTAGATTCTTAATCACAGCTGCAAAGTTTCTCTTGTCATTTAAGGTAAGGATTCATGGGTTTTAGGGATTAGGACGTGGACATATAATTAGAGGGACCATTATTTGGCTTAACAAAGGGGTACCTATACTACATGAAGTCTCTTGTTGAGGGCGTGACCATGAAGCCTGCCTTTCTGCATCCATGATACTTCCAGGGGTGGATATATAGTCCATGAGAAGCCTTGTCACTTCCAAGTGGTGACACTGATCACAGAGGAAACCCAACTCCGCCCTCCTCCACCTAGACATCTTGAACTGGGGTATCTGACCCCCGGGAATACACAGTGTTACCAAAAAAACACAAAATACTGAAACCAAAAATGAACAAAATCGAGCCCTGGTGGCTCAGTGGTTGAGTGCGGGATTGCGGCCCACAGGGTTGATGGTTCAAATCCAGCAGCAGCTCTCCAGGAGCAAGGCTGGGCTTCCTATTCACCCCTGGGACAGTGATGCAGAAAAAAAAGAACAAAATCATTGCCATCGAGTCAACTTCCACTCCTGAGAACACTAAAGGACAGGGTAGAACTGCCCCTGTAGTTGCTGAGACTGCTACATTTTTTTTTGGGGGGGGGGGGGCATCACTGCCCTCTGGTGGGAGTGGGAGGCCCAACCTTGCTCCTGGGGAACTGCTGCTGGATTTGAACTGCCAACCCAGTGGGCAACAGTCCCACGCACAACCACTACACCACTTGGGCTCAGCCCCAGACTGCAACATTTTATGGGAATAGAAAACCTCATCTTTCTCTCAGAGAGATCGGCGGTTTCAAACTGCTGGTCTTGTCCACAGCCCACAGTCGTACCAGGTCCAGAAAATATGGTATAGGGAGAGGGTAGAAACGCTGCAAGATTATCAAGACTGCAGAATACGGTGCCAAGTCCAGTAAACCACTTCAGACAGGAGTCCAGCAACATCTTTGAGGGTGTTGGGAGAGACATTTGGGGGAGCCAATTGCTGGTTTCATTCTTCTCCTATCCTTGCCAGAATTCAGATCCACCATACCTCCTGATCTCTGGACACACACACACTACAAATATCTTCAGGTCATTCTCAGACAGGGCTGGGTTTTCCACAGGCTCTCTCTCTCTCTCTCTCCCCCTGATTTTGGGGACAGTTGGGATCACAGGACAAGAAGGGCTGGCTCTTAGAGCCCAGTGCTGGGGTTGGGGACAAGGGTAGGGGAATCTTTAAGGTCTTTGTGTCTGAAGATAAGGGGCAGAGTGATTGTGTGACAAAGGGGAGTGGCTGACCTTACATTGAGTAGAAATATGAAGAAGTGTGAAAAGTTATTTAACTGTGGAAAAGTAATCTGAGTCTTTTATGAGCTCTGCCTATTAACACTGTAGCTTAATAATGCGCATCATTTCAAATATCATTTTTAAGGATGAATGACTGAACAAATGAAACATCTAACTGTTCCTCTAGCAAGCTGCCATGTCCTCTGCTCTGCCCGGGTCCTTCACACTGGCAATTTCCTGTGCGGGGGGCAGTCCTTGCCCACCCTTCCTTCGTGGGTGCCTGTCTGTCATTCGTTGAGACCCAGATCATGGATTGTGCTGCCCACACGCCCACGTCACAACCCTTCATGACATAAACTATGAGCCTTTACTGCTTCTGGATGGGAGTCCACCACCCTGTCATTTCATATTTAGAAGAAATACATATTTGGTGCCAAGTGAATAAAAAACAATACAGGTGTTTTTAAAGTGGCAGGGAATTGACTCAGACAGCATGACACTTTCTGGAAATCCAATACCTCTTGCCCCCAAGACCCTTTTATCCGGACAAAGGGTTCTTTCCTCTGGAACCTCCCTCCTCTTCACCTCTAGCCAGACCCTATCTCTGTAACTCCCCAGTGCCCTCCCTTCACCCAGACTCGTTTTTCCAGCAGGCTAGTTGGCTGCTCCCTTCTCCAGCTGCTGGGGTCTCCCTCATCACCCCACAGCCTGCCAGGGTGCCCAGAGCATAGGCTTTAGAGACTTCCAGTATCATATACTTTTTAATATAACACATGGATGTTCTTTGTTTGTTCACTTCCTCTTGACTTTCTCCTTCACATCCTTGTAAGCAGTCACAGGGAAAGAAGGGGGTGAAGGTGGAATGAGAAGGGCTGGGAGGTAAATCTCAGTGGCTCATGGCTCGGTGGTGGTGGAAGTTGCGGGGCCCTGGCAACAGTGGAAGTGTCCATGTCCTGGACCCTGGGGGCCCTGAGACCTGGGCTTCATTTCTTGCTGGCCGCAGATGGCTGTGACGGTCTGAGACTGGAGGGCTGGCGTCTTTTTAATCTGGTGTTTTTTGTAGACAGCATGTCAAACTATTAGAAGAGTTGAAAGAACAGTACCACCAGCACCACACATTAATATTTTGTCAAATTTCTTTATCTTAAAAATCATTTCATTGGGGGTTCAAACAACTCTTATCACAATCTATATATACATCCATTGTGTCACAGACATTGGTACATTTGTTACCATCATCATTTTCAAAACTTGAGCCGTTGGTATCAGCTCCTCATTTTTTCCTCTTCCTTCACCCCCTCCATGAAACCTTGATAATTCAAAATTATTATTATTATTTTGTCATGTCTTCCACTGACTGATGTCTCCCTTCACCCACTTTTTGTGTTGTCCGTCCCCCTGGGGTTATATGTAGATTATTGTGATCAGTTTCCCCTTTATCTCCCCACCCTCCTCTTATCTTCCTGATATCACTACTCTCAATATTGATCCTGAGGGTTTTTATCTGTCCTTGATTCCCCATGTTTCCAGCCAAATTTCTTTATCTAAGAGGTATGAGTATCTTAATTTTTTATTGTGGAAAAAAGTCAAATATGGGGGATGGGGAGGAATCACGAGAATGGATTGTGGTGATGATGTTAATGGTGATAGAGTCATTTGTAAAATTATATCAATAGTGGTTATACAATAAAGAGTGTAATCAATGATATGGAATTGAACATGTAAAAGTTGTTGAATTGGAGACTTTTGTTTTATATATGTTTGTCACAATTAAAAATCGTTACACAAACTGTTACAGCTCTTTTAGAATTTGTCTAGCAGGTCTTCCTGTTTTCCCGGAAGGCCCCTAAAAAACATACTTACATGAATATTGATGAGGAAGAAAATGTTATAGAATTGATTGTGACAATGATTGTACAACTCTTCTTGATACAATTCAACTATTGAATTGTATGATATGTAGATGAAGTTCTTATAAAACTGTTAAAAAAAAGAAAAATGTCAAATATATACAAAGATCTCAGGAGTCGAAAATGAGCCAGGCCCAAAAAGTCCACATGAAAGAAGCACACCATCCAGTGTGAGCATGAGGTGTCAATAGGATCAGGCATCAGACCCCAAACAAACAAATTTATGGATGCAAATGATGGGGGTTGGAGACCCAAAGCCCAGCTGCAGACAATTGGACATTCCCACACAGAAGGGTCACAAGGAAAGAAAGAGACAGTCAGGGTGCAGCAGAGTACTGGTGGAACACACAGCATTCCTCTAGTTCTTTATTGCTCCCTCCACCCCTACCCCCCACTATCATGACCCCAGTTCTACCTTATAAATCCGGCTATACTGAAGCATGTACACTGGTTCAGAGAAGAACTCTCAATACATGGAGTCCAGGGCAGATAAACCCCTCAGGAACAGTAATAGGAGTAGTGATCCCACGAGGGTAGGGAGAAGGTGGAGGGAGAAGGGGAGAAATGGGGAACCAACTACAATGACCAGCATATAACTCCCCACCACTACCACCCCACCCCAGGGGGACAAACAATAGTATCATGGCTGAAGGGAGACAGCAGGCAGTATAAGATATGAAAATAATAATTTATAATTTATCAGGGGTCCATAAGGGTGAGAGGGTAGAAGAGGGAGGGGAAAAAGAGGATGTGATACCAAGGGTTCAAACAAAAAGAAAATGTTGGCAAAATATGTACAAATATGCTTGATACAATTGATGTATGGATTGTTATAGGAGCTGTGACAGCTCCCCAAAAATGATTTATTAAAAAAATTTTCAGAAAGAAAGAAAATGAGCCAGCCATAAACATCACCAGATTGAGCAATTAATTCTTGGGAACGTCCCACTCCCTCCTGAATTATTTTGAAGCAAATTCCAGACTTCAGAGAATGCCATACATAAATGTCAGTATGAATCTTTGTAGATAAAATTCTTTAATAGTTACAATTATATCTTCATATTAAAGTGAATAATAATTTCTCATGTCACCAAATAAGGAGTCAGTGTTCAACTTTCCATTATTGTTGTGTGTTTATGGGTGTGTGTGTGTGTGTGTGTGTGTGTGATCAAGTGCTTGGCTATGGCTTAACAAGCCAAACCCAAACACTCTGTTATTGAGTGAATTCCAATTCACAGAACCCACAGGATAAAGAAATGCCTCATGACTTTTTCAAGGTTGTAAATCTTTACAGGAGCAGACTGCCATATATTCCTGTCATGGAACAACTACAGGTTTAAACCACCAATCCTTAGGTTAGTAGTCAAGCACTTTCACTATTGTGCCATTAAGACCCCATGTGTATTATAGTTTATTTAAATTAGGATCCCACATCTTTGAAGTTTGCAGGTGCCATATCTTAGGATATGTGTGTGTCTGTGTGTCTCCCAGGATGAATCAAAAACTACTACTAGAATTCTTCATTAAACAAAAATATCCAAGTGGAAAATTACTGCTTCTTGGCATAGTCTCTGTCTAGGTCTACATCTATCTGCAGCTGCTGCTTCCTTTCTCTACCCCTCCTCAGGAGAATGCTGCACTCTTCAATTTACATCATGTCAAAATGGCAGCTCAGGCATCCTCCAAGGATTCAAATTGTGTCCCTTTTAAATAAATGTTCTTTGCATTTTGGAAATAAAAAGAAGTCTTAAGGGGCAAGGGCAGGGCTGGAGAGTGGATGGAATAAGGTTTCTTGACAGAATTATCAAAGGCCAGTTTTGCTACCCTGAAAGAATGAGTGGTGAGTGCTTTGTCTTCATGGGAACAATCTCTTAAACTTTACCTTTTGTTTCCTGCCAATGTGGTTTTTAATTTTCTTAAAACTTTCTCATACCAACTTCCTGGGATCATCCTGTGTCTGTTTGAGGAAATCTATCAAAATGATCCTTTTAGTACAATACAACAAAAGGCAGCAATCTGAGCTAGCCCCTGAGCTAGCCCCTCTACCTGGAACTGAACCGGCCCAGCAGATCCCCTCGGAAGCCACTGTACACGCCTTGCTTTGAATAAACCCATGGATGTATGGACTGGGACCCTAGTAGAAATACTTTCCTTTTACGGAGTCTTGGCAGGCAATTCAAACTCCCCAGCTATACACACACACACACACACACACATCTCATATAGTAGCATACTATAGTGTTGTTGCTATGAAGTATATTTCAATTTATGGCAATCTCATTTGATGGGGTAGCATTGCATAGAATTTCCTAGGCTGTAGTCTTTTTTTGATAGTAGTTTTATTGGCATATCCTATCCAATCCAATATATTCATTCACAACAATTCTGTTGTTCAATCCCATTGAGTGGAGTCAGACAATCATCAATGCTATTAATTCTCCTCCCCTCCCCCTTACCGCTCCCTCACCCTCTTCTGGTACCTTCAGGGAACCATTACTCCTATTACTGTTTCTGCAGGTTATCTATCTTTTATGTACTGAACAATCTTAAATATACGAATGAACATATGTAATTCTAATATGATTAATGTGGTAAAACAAATAACAACCTTATAAAGAACTGGCAGATAATTACTGTATGTGGTTCATCAGTGGCATACCGCACTCTGGGTTTATCATCCTTTCTGAGTAGCCCTTCTGAGAGGGACTGTCCAATTATCGTTCAGGTGAGTTTTGGGTATCTACTGCATCCATGCCCCTCCACATCAAGTTCGTTGTGTTTTTGAACTTCTGATACCTCTTCCTGTAGACACCTCAAGATCACACAGTTTGGTGTGCCTCTTCCATATGGGCTTTGTTGCTCCCCTGCTAGATGACTGCTTATTTAATTACAAGCCTTTATAATGTTCTTTGCATTTTGGAAATAAAAAGAAGTCTTAAGGGGCAAGGGCAGGGCTGGAGAGTGGATGGAATAAGGTTTCTTGACAGAATTATCAAAGGCCAATTTTGCTACCCTGGAAGAATGAGTGATGAGTGCTTTGTCTTCATGGGAACAATCTCTTAAACTTTACCTTTTGTTCCTGCCAATGTGGTTTTTAATTTTCTTAAAACTTTCTCATACCAACTTTCTGGGAAGTTTTTGATAGTAGTTTTATTGGCATATCCTATCCAATCCAATATAGTCATTCACAACAATTCTGTTGTTCAATCCCATTGAGTGGAGTCAGACAATCATCAATGCTATCTTTTGGTACTAGGCTGTAGTCTTTGTGGAAGCTGATGGCCAGAGCTTTCTACTGTGGAGGTGCTTAGAGGTGGTTCAAACTGTCAACTTTTCAGTCAGTAGCTTGTAACTAGGCCATTGTTGTGACTTTACACACACTTGGAGTGAAGACAGAACTTTTCCACAATTATTGTACTCTAAATATTAAGCAAACTGTTTACCAGCATTTGTTATGGAAGTTAGCTATTCTCTCTGAAGCTCCTAATTATCTGAGACCTTTTTGTTGTCACCTAGCAGAGCTGTTAGGATGATGACTCCCTTCCTTTGAAGCTTATGGGAGGGCTTCAAGAACCATGATCAAAGACTCTTATTCTGACACCTGCTTGTTTACCTCCAGATGTCCAAGGTCTGGTTTTATCATTCCCCTCTTCACCTAGTCACGCAGCCATCCCTAAGACCACTCCTCTTATTACTATATAGCCCTTAAGACAGCCCTCTCCTGTGACGTAGGACATTGCCTGGAATTAGGGACCTGGCTTGGCTACAGAGGGAGAGAGGGATGGGACATAAAAGAGGGAAAGAAGCTGCCTCTCTCAAGCCTGCTTCTCCAGCCTGCCTCCATCCAGGCTGCCGCTCTCCTGTCTCCCTCTCCATGTATACCATCTAGCGGGGCGGAGGTGAGCCTGTATCATGAAGGGATATATATGTAACTTCTACTGTTCTTTTCTCTCTCTCTCATGATCTCTATATCGGTGTTATAATAAATAATAATTATCACTACACAACTGCCTGTTGAACCCTTGCTGTGAATATATCAGAGGATTGATCACCCCCAGATACACACACACACACACACCAAGTCCATTGCCGTTCAGTCAATTTCAACTCCCAGGCACCTTACATAGGACATAACGGAACTACTCTTTAGGGTTTCCAAGGTAAATTGATAGGAGCAGACAACCTCATACTTCTCCTTATGAGCAGCTGGTGGATTTGAACAGCCAACCTTGTGGTTAGCAGCCCAATGCGTAGTGCCACGTGGGATCCATAGTGTATAGTCATCTTCTAACCCGACATGGCACAAGAAGCACAGGGAATTCTATGGTGCGGTCCTGCTCTCACGTGATTCACTATGAATCACAATCTACATGTGGCACTTAACAATAGATGGCCCAAAGGGTTACGGTGGTCTCTTGGCTTAGAGAGGATCCACTGAAACCCACGCAGAAACATGTTGGGGGAAAAGACTGGTGCTTCCATCATGTTAACAGCCAAGAACCTCCCATGAAGCAGTTGGACTTTGTAACAAAGGGTTATAAGCCAGATTCACATAACGCATGGGTGTGGTTTTATTTTGCAGTTAAGGTACTTTTTGACAAGAATTTTTTAGAGCTATAATCCATACAATTCACCCATTCAATCGTTCTTTAGTACATTTGCAGTTCTACATCATCATTAAATTTTAGAACCAGGTCCTCCTTTTCTTAGCGGGTGCTGGGCGTGCAGTCCCAGTCCCTGTTCTGTACAGAGGCAGAGAGAGCGGACTCCGGTCCCCTCGGCGTCTTGTCTTTGGTGCCAGCGGTTACCCGTCTGCCTGTTCTCTCCTCAAACGCCGGGACAAGGACCCGGGAAAAGAAAAAAAAAATTAGAACCAGAGATTTCATCACCAAAAAAAAGCAACGCATACACTTTAGCTATCAGCTTCCCCTTCCCCTGCCCCAAATTCTCCTCAGGCAGGGGGTGAGTCCCCAATGGACCTGCCACCCGCTGGGCCACACTTTCAACAGATCACACTTATACGCTGTGCCCTTGCACTGTGCAGTAGTCAACACCCAGGGGAGCCAGAGAGGGCTGAGCGACCTTGGTGGGTGCTTGCTGTTAATTCCCTCCGGCGGGTTGAGCTGCAGTTCTGGTTATTAACCCGTGGGGGAGCCAGAGCCGGCAAAGAGTGGCTGTTCTCTCAGGACGCAACAGCGAGGGAGACTAGAGGGAGCTAGGCCAGAGGACGGCTACATGCTGTGTTCTAATCCAACCTGCAAGAGTGTATCTGAGAAGGAGATGGACTGAGATTAGCGGGGTGCATGGAAGAAGGAGGAGTGGAAGTGGAAAGCTAGGAGATAAGCGGGCCCAACCTCTGAAGTGTGCTCCCATCTGGGTAGACCTCCTCCCGGTCATGCCGTAGCACTGGCTTCTGGGGCTTTTCCTCAAATCACCTTTGAAGACTCAGAATTTGGATGTGGGGATGAGGCAGGAAGAGGCATGTGGGGACCATCACTCCCTGCCAAGCCCGCTATGCTATCTACTTCCCACAGCCCTCAAGAAACACATGGAGAATGGAGCTGTGCACCGCTAGCCACAAGCCAATGGGTGAAGCATACCAGCTGCTTGGAAAGAAAGATGTCCCAGCCTCAGAAACGCTGTGGAACATTCCTCCAAGGGTCTCTGCCCCACAGGGTGGCCTGAATCCACTAGACAAGTGTGAGTTCCGACCCTTTCCTTAACGATCTCCCAGAGAACCTCAGGCTTTTTCAAAGCTGAAACACAGAATGGGGGCCTATACACTGAAAATTGGAAGTATGTTCATTTAACACCTGCAAGAAAGAAGTGATGTTCCAAATGAACTCTGGACGAGGACAGGCAAGTGGGACGGGTGACGAAGCTTTCCTGGGTTGAGAGGAAGGCAGCATTGTGTGGTCTGGGCCCCGGAGTAGCCCAGAGACCCCAGCTTGCTCTGAAAGGCCAGCACTGAGGAAAGAGGTCCAGCTACCACATGGGGTCCCATCCTCTGATTCCGTAACAATGCACCACTGGGGCAGGGGCAGGAGACCAGGGCTCTGCAGCCTACTCAGTGTGCTTCAAGGTGACAGGGCAGACCTGTGTGCTGGGAGGATGCTGGGGGGAAGTGCCATGAGGAGAGAACAAAGTCGGGAGGCTGAAGAGCTCTGAGACTGAGCTGGGAAAACCCCCTCCCCCCTGCTTCTCAGTTCTCTTGTCTGGTGAATGGAAGAGAATTGTAATGCACATGGCTGTGGTGAGATCCAGTGAATAGGTGTTCCAGAAAATGTGCCCTAAATAGTGCAGAGACTACATAGGACTTTCCCCCACAAAGGTCTCCTTAACTGCCCCAGACTCAAAATGCCACCCAATTCCTGGAAATTCCCAGAGTCAGAGAGCCAGTCTTCAGTGCCAACTCTGGTCTTACTGCTTTGGCAGTTGTCACCACTACTACAACTCTATACCCATTCCAACCCCACCAGAGTGCAATCAGTATAGTGGCAAATTCATCCCTGTATTCATTTCTAAAACATGACCCGAGAAGACTTGGCAACTTGATAATAAAGTTTATCTTTAAAATAATTTTTAAGTTAGCAATGTAATGAAAATAAAATAGCAGAGAGGGAGAGAGAATCAGATACTGGAGCAATTTAACAATGGCTGTAAGGGCTTTTTGTTTTGTTTTGTTTTGTTTTGAATGTATAGACCATTCCCGCTCAAGATGCCCATTTCAAAGAATCTATGCCAGAGATTTAATAACAGTCATTGGGCAAAGATAAATGTGCAAGCATTGTTTATAGCTGTAGCAAAACACTGGAAATAACCCAAAGTGTCCATCAATAGGGAATGGTGAAACAAATTTTGGTCCAGTCATATAGTGCAATGCTGAGCAATGGTTCAAAACAAATAAGACGATTTGTAAATGCTGAGCTAGGAAAAATCTCTTGGGAAAGCAAAATGCAGAACAGGAAATATAGTATAAATCCATTTCTTTTAAAAATAATTTTCTGCCAAGCAGAGGAAGACCCAGAAGGTGTGGCTATTGTCTCCATGACTAGCTGCAGCCTTTGCCGAGAGACCAGAGAGCTGGATGGTGCCCAGCTGGCCCTATTGAAAATTCTGATCACTGATCTTGTAGGAGAATCCTGATTAAAATGAAGGAAATGCAGAACATCACTTTAAATTATTTGGGAATCTAAATTTTCTGTAGCCATAAAGGCTGGATGAGTCACATAAATTGTGTTCAGGATCATCTTTAAACTTTAAACCAAAAAAGTACCCTGAAATCTTTTTTTAACTGCTGAAAAATCTGGATACCTTTATTAATAAACAAAAACATCAAAACAAGAAGCTGTATTTTTCAGCCTCCTACATCCAGGTTCATGCACATTGAAGGCAGTGTTTCCATCTTTGCAATCCTTCCCCCAAGACATCTGCCCTTTTTGATTTATACCACACCAAATCAATTTTAACCTCCTCAAGGGACTCAAATGGGGTTCTATTTAAATGTTCTTTCAGATTGGAGAACAAACAAAAAGAAATCTGAGGAAGAACAGGGCCATAGGGTAGACAAGTAAAGTTTCACACACAATTTTAATAGGGCAGACCCCGCTACCCTTGAACAGCGAGTACATACATTGGGTGATGCAAAGCACTCTTTGGTACAACTTTCTTGACTCTTCCTTTCCCAATGCAGCTTCCATTATTCTATCAGATCTTCCTCATAAGGCCCCCCATGATCACTTTGTGTTAAGAAAATCTATCATGGCTACTCTGTGGAATCCCAAAAGGCAGTCACCTTTACCTTTTGAGCCAACCTGTCTTAAATTTCACTGGTCCAGCAAATCTCCTCAGAGGCCATGATTGTGTTGTGACTGCTCTCAGGATCAATTTGGTAAATCCAAGAGCCGTCCGGGTGACAATTTGTTCCATAAAGTTGTCTTCATTAGTTTCAATCTTGTTTGAAAGATTGATGGAGGCCTCGGCGCGCGTATTGGCTCTCTTTCCTGCGGGCCGGCTAGGCAACGCGCTCACTGCATGGTAGAGCCTGGTGCCCCCACCGCCGCCTGCACCGCTGCCGCCTCCGCCCCGCGACGACCACCGCCTCCCCCTGTCCTGCTGCCGCAGCCACCGCCTGTGTCGCCGCCGCCTCGGGATCGGCTGTATGATTAGGCCACAATCTTCAATGAGTAAACATATTCCTCAGTTCTGTGGTGTTCTTGGTCACACATTTATGGAGTTTCTGAAGGGCAGTGGAGATTACTGCCAGGCACAGCACGACCTCTATGCAGACAAGTGAACTGTAGAAATTCATCACTACTCCACCAAGCCCCCATAAGAGCGGAGAACGTGGACACAGAAGTGTTGAATTGAAATCCATTCACAGAGCAATTTTCAAGAGTTCTGACCTGGATGGGGTAGACCTCAGTGCACTTCCTTTCTGTTGCCTCAGTATTACTGGATTGGAGACTCGCTGCTTCTGGCTAGGAGGTTCATTTCATTTCCATTACTACGAACATCATACTCAGCACTGAGAATTTCAAGTGGAGAATTTTGAAGTAGACTTCATTTTCTTTACATCATTTCTGTATTCACTTTTTAAAAGTTCTTTCATAGCCCTATTGAATGTTTTTTAAATTAAATTAACATGCTCGAATGAACCGCCCAGCTCCTGTGGAAGTCACATACAAGAACATGAGATTTCTTATTACACACAACCCAACCAATGCGACCTTAAATAAATTTATAGAGGAACTTAAGAAGTATGGTGTTACCACAATCGTAGGAGTATGTGAAGCAACTTATGACACTGCTCTCGTGGAAAAGGAAGGCATTCATGTTCTTGATTGGCCTTTTGATGATGGTGCGCCTCCATCTAACCAAATTGTTGATGACTGGTTAAGTCTTGTAAAAATTAAGTTTCATGAAGAACCTGGTTGTTGTATTGCTGTTCATTGTGTTGCAGGACTTGGGAGAGCTCCAGTGCTTGTTGCCCTAGCATTAATTGAAGGTGGAATGAAATATGAAGACGCAGTACAGTTCATACGGCATCGTGGAGCTTTTAATAGCAAGCAACTCTTGTATTTGGAGAAGTATCGCCCTAAAATGCGACTGCGCTTCAAAGACTCCAATGGTCATAGAAACAACTGTTGCATCCAATAAACAACTGTTGCCTGATGCTATTGCTTTGGAAGTGGAACTTGAGATAGGACGTAATTTGTCATTTATATTAACCAACATGTTAGTTTGGTTAATAAGTTTTACAAAGCTTCCATTAGAAGTATTGAAAGCAGTTTACCAGGTACATCTATGACAGAATTTGCAACCTCCAGGTTTGGGTTATCTGGACACTTGGCAAAGGTGTCTTCCTGTTCAGCATTTAAAATGTACTTATCATTTGTACCAATTGATCTGTCCTGGAAATCATGCAGTATTGTTTTAAATCAATTCCCATGCCAGAAT
>PVJH01035702.1:0-19280 GCA_004026705.1 Nesogale talazaci
TCCCTGTGCGACCCGAAGGCCACTGCCTATGGAATATGGTACCCAGTGAGTGGTGAAGTCGGGCCCCTGTGCAAACCATCTGACTCCCTCCGTCTTTAGATACCCCGAGCCCAATCTCCTCTCAGTCCCCCAGGGCCCAGACAAGCTGGTTCATCTTGGTCACACTTGAGCTCTCCCGGAAATGTCCAGCGGGGCCCCAGCCTCGATCTGGGTGACGAGAACCAGGCTGTGTCATCTCCTCCTCCCGGCTCAGAGCACGATCATACCCCAGCCTTCGTCGGCAAACACAAAGGTCTCCGGGACGCCTGGTCTCCCCTGCGGGATGGGAATGACCAAGAATGGCAGAAGCCGCTCCGTGGTGCCCCCTCTGCCCGGGTTGGCCCACGTGCCTGCTGCCCCAGGTGCATCGGAGGGTGGGTGGAGGAGGAAGAGAAGGAGAGATCGGGCCAGACAGGTTAAAACACTTAGGAACCAGAAGCCCCTCCAAACACTCAGAGCCCGATTGTGCTATTCACTTACCCCAAGAGTGCTAGACGTTTCTACACAACAATGCAAACGCAGGGCTGAGTCCATTCTGACTCGGAGAGACCCTGCAGGGCGGAGGACAAGGACCCCCCCCCCCCCCCCGCAGGATTTCCGAGACGGTGACCTTTCCCGGCAGATGCCACATCTTTCTCCCGTGGGATGCCAGTAGTGGGTTCCATGGCCAACCTTTTAGTCAGTGGATCAGACGGTGCATCCCACACCCTTAGAGGTTTTCTCAAACACTCACTGCCATCCAGTGGGTCAGGGTGGAACTGCCCCTTTGGAGTGTCCCGGACTAGCCCTTCATAGGAATAGAAAGCCTCCTTTCTCCTGCAGAGCGTCCGGTGGTTTCGAACTGCAGACCTTGTGGCTCTTGGACCGACATGTAACCCACGATGCAATTAGGGCCCCCTCACAGGTCCTGGGCCCATTCTAAATGAAGCTTCCTGCCTCCAGAGTCATGGAGCTCCCAGGCACACCCTAAGTCCAATTCCCTGCATCCCTGCAGGATGCTGGCCCCGGGAAGCCCCATTCTCTCATGGAGGTGACACCCTGCCCCCACCCTCCACAGTAAGGATGGCTGTGTTGTTCGCTCTCTCCCCCCTGTCCAGCCGGGCCTGCCCTCCCTCCTCTAGAATGCCTCTTCTTTCTACTTAGACAAATTCTTCTGGGACCTGCACACACCCTATCCACAAGTCCAGGTCCAGACAATAACATATAGCGATTAAGCCTTTGACAACTTGTTAAGTACTTTCACATACATTGGGGGATTTGGTCTCCTGATAAAACCGCAGATTCATCCTCTCGGGGCAGGGATGGGCATTCTTTGTTTTGTTTTGTTTTCACTCCTGTGGAATGAGGACTGCAGAGTTAGGGAACATACTCCAGGTCACGGAGCCACGGTGAGGTCTTTGAGGGGGATTTTGGATCTTCTGACTCCAGACGTGAGGCTTCTGGGGACGCCGTGGTTGACCACAAGGTCAGCAGTTGGAAACCACCATCCACTCCTCAAGAGCCCCATGACGCTTCCACTCCCACAAATCCTGACAGTCTCGGAAAACCACAGGGGCCATTCTGTTTCGTCCAAAGGTCACTGTGGGGTTAGTCAGGATCGACTCGGCCGTGAGGGTCAAGGTTTCTTTGAAATTAAAAATCTAGCGAAGCAGGGCTGAGCCCCAGTGGCGTCGTGGTTGTGCACGGGACTGCGGCCCACTGGGATGGAGGTTCAAATCCAGTAGCAAGGCTGGGCCTCCTACTCCCACCACCGGAGGGCAGTGATGCCCCCCCCCAAAAAAAAAATCTGGCAAAGCCCCACCTCTTTCTCCCACAGCGCCTCCTCCGCCTGCAGAGTCTCCTAGACATCCGCCCTCAAACTGTGCCACAATCTCCTTGCAGAAGACACAACACAGCACCCGGCTTTGTACGTCAGATGACGTCACTCACCATCTGGGCCACATCTGGGTCCCCACTGTCCTGTTACTTACTTGGTGGTCTTCTTCAACCTGCCTCCTATTTCTTAAGAGAAACACACCTGCAAAGGAAACACAACATCGTTACAATGGAAGATGGCTTGTCACAAGTTAGAGGCATAGCAGTGAGTGTGAACAAATACAGTGTGACCTCTACCTCACACCATAGACAAAAGTCAACTCAAAATGGGTCAGAGACGGACATATCCCTAGACTGCCTATAGCTAGACAACCTTTAGGAGAAAACATAGAGGTGACTCTTCATGACCTTAGCTTTGCCAATGATTTCAGAACCTACCAGAAAGCTGATTCAGACTCATAATGTCCCTACAGAGGGTTTTTAGGCTTTGTGACTCTTTAGGGGAGCAGAAAGTATCCTCTTTCTCTGAGAGCTGGTCTTGAACCACCAACTCTATGATTTGCAGTCCAATGCTTATTTGTCAGTCCCATCAGGACGCCAGTGGTCTTGGGTATGATACCAGAAAGACAAGCATCAAAAGAACAAAACGAATTGAACTGCATCAATATGAAAACCTTTTATTATCATTATTATTATTTAATCATTTTATTGGGGGCTCGTACATTGCTTTTCACCATACATAGTTCAATACATAGTTACCTAAACTGTGCCGAGCACCCACCCTTGCCTGTCCTCGTCAACATTCTCCCAACATCTGCCTTTCCACTTGGGCCCTTGATATGAGCTTCTCTTCCTTCCCCCTCCATCTTTCCCCATCTCCCCCCAGTCCTCATTACTCTGCATTCGTTATTGTTTTGTCATATCTTACACTGCCCGACATCTCCCCCTGCCCACTCCTCCCTACGTCCGTCCTCCAGATAGAAGACCAGTCTGCAGATCCCCACAGCTGGCTTCCTCTCTCCACCCCACCCTCCCTCAATATGAAAACCTTTGGGGCAGAAAAGGGCACTATCAAAAAAAAAAAAAAGACAATATCAAGAAAGTGAAAAGAAAGGCTTAAGGAGCGATCATATTTGAGAAGTAGATACCTGATAAAGGTGCAGTGTCCAGAACATACAAATAGTTCTTAGCCCTCAACACCAAGATGATCAACCCAGTGACTACGTGAGGACAGGCCCCTCACAGCCAATTCTGCAGAGCAGACAACAAGACTCCAACGAGCACAGGAGAAGGGTTTGGCGTCAGTAGTCTGAAGACAGGCAGAGCCCCAGCGAGATGTCACAGCACTCCTCCGAGGGCAATGTTTCCAAAGAATAAGCCTTGTCTCCAATTTTTGCATTCCAGTCACCACCGGTTATCAGAAAACCTTGCTTGCATGTTTGATCCACTCCAGATGGTAAGAGTTGGTCAAAATTGGCCAATGTCTTCCTCTTTGGTGTGAGTGGTTGGTGCGTATTTTTGAGTCGTTTTTGCTGGAAGTGTATGGAGAGTACTTCATCAACGGCATTGCATTCCAGGATAGACTTTGAAATGCCCTTTGTGACCGTGAACGCAGGGCCAGGGAAAACTCAGGAAAGCTGTGACTCTGCCAGGGGCTTCCACAAGCACACACAAATCGCTCTTGGAAGCAGGATGACCAGAAGGCTCCTAGAGACAAAGATGGCGGGACTTCATCTCACATGCTGTGGGCATGTTGTCAGGAGAGACTTCGTGTCTGGTGAAGTCAAGGGGCAGAGAAAGAGAGGACCGTCCTTAAAGAGAGCGGTTGACCCAGTGGCTACAGTGGTGGGTGCGAACTTGGCAGTAATTGTGAGGATGGTGTGGACGAAGCACTCAACAACAGGGTGGGCAGATGAAAATAAAACATATGAACGCACACACCCCCAAACGTAAGTGAACAAGTGTTTGATGGTGTGGTGGTCATATATTCGATATGTCAATTTTATGATTGAGATGTAGGGGTGGGGTCTAGCCTGTTCATCTGAAGATAGCCATTGAGTAGCCAATGAGGCCTCCATGTGGGCATGGCTTTCTCCTGAGACTTCTGGGAAATCTCATGATATTTCCCTCGTGGAGATGAGAAGCTGTCTCTGCAGTTGTTGGGAGTTCGTCTCACAGACGACGCATTACGGGCAAGACAAGATGGCAGCATCCCAGGAGCTGGATGAGCTGAAGGAGAAGCCACACGGCCTTGCTCTGATGGAGCCAGACCTCTGAAGCTGGAGAAGCCACGTGGAGACCCCTGCCAGCGCTGAGTTGCTTCTACCACCACTGGATGCTGTTGATGGACCCTGAGCCCTGGAAGCGAGGAGCCATGGGGAGACCCCTGTCAGTGCCAGGACTCTGCACCCACTGGCCTGTGACTTTGTGAGTCAGAAGGAGACTTTATGTACTGATATCTGGCATATGGGCTAGTATTGGACTTAGGACTTTGAACTGGACTGGGCTGGGATACTTTCTCAATGTCCCATTCCTCTTGTCTAGAAACCTTTTCCTTATATCCACATGCGTGTCTATGAATTTGTTTCTCTAGTCTACCCGGACTAACACAGATGGCTTCTCAAAGAGTTAAATATGGAATTCCCACATCATTCAGCAATTCGCCTCCTGGGTCTGTCCCTCAACGAATGGACAGCAAGTGTTCAAACAAGCTCTGTGGGGGGTGTGGTGGTTACATCATCTGTTGCCAATTTGAGACTTAAGAGGGGAGGGGCGGAAGTTAGCCTGTCAGTCAGGTTGCGGCTTGATGACATCATTTGAAGACGCTGAGGAGGTAAATAGCTCGATAGGGGCGGGACACACACTCACTCCTGGGAGACATTGCTGTGGACAAGTCACATGGAGAGAGGCTCATGGAGCCAGAGCCCTGGAGCTGAGCAGCCACGTGGAGACGCTTCCGCCACCACTGGACCCACAGGACTTCCCACCCACTGGCCTGTGATCTCCCTGCATCTGGCATCGTGGCATGTGTTACATGAGTCTGAAGAAGAATTTATAGACTGGTAACAGACATGGGGGCTAACATCGGGTTTATGGACTCAATCTAGACTGGGTGGGATGTTTGTTTGTTATGTTTTTTGGGGGGCATCACTGCTCTCTGGTGGTGGGAGTAGGAGGCCCAGCTCCACTGCTGGAATTGAACCTCCATCCCAGTGGGCCGCAGTTCTGCGCACAACCACTACGCCACCTTGTCGATCACTGGGCCTTCATAGCCCCCTCTCCACTCCTTTGGCACCCCTCCTCCCAGGAGGCTTGAACACCAATGAAGGAACAAGCCAAACTCACTGGTTTGGGATCTCTGCCGACTCACAGAGACTGTGTGGGACAGGGGGGCCTGTCCCTGAGAGTTCCCGAGACTGGGGCAGCACACATCGCCCTCCTCCGGGGGATTGGCCGGTGGTTTGGAACTGCTGACCACTGGGTGCGCCTGAGGAGGTCGAATTCTCTTATCCCCACCGTCCCAGTTAGGACGGAGGTCAGGGATTCCTTCCTAGCAGCAGGGCGCCTTCTGGACTCGCACACACAGCAGGTTTGCTTTGCCTCTTGCTCCTGTTTGCTTCAAAACTAACCTCCAGCAGCAAATAAGAACGACTTTTACAAAAAAAAAGAATAAAGAATGACTTTTACAAAACACAGCACGGACCTAAATGGGTCTCGGACGTTAATCATTTGATTGGTTTCCTGTGTGTGTGTGTGTGTGTGTGTGTATGGGTGGGGGGTGCAGGCCTCTCAAACATTCTTGGTAAGATTACCCATCAGCCTCAGCTCCTTAGAGACTCAAGCTGGCTGCACTGACCAGAGAGGACGGTGCTCACAGGGTGCCCCCTCCGGGGTTATGGATATGCATGCGCAATGCCCCTCATGGACAGGGGTGGGGCTTTTGCTTGGTTTCGGGAAGCAAAAAACAGAATGTAACCCAAGGACCGTCAAGAGGAGGGTTGCTGAAATACAGACAGGACGATGGTCACATGGAATGGCTTGCAGCTGTGACGAGAAGGGGAGCTGGGAGGCCCAGACGTGCCTGGAACATTCTCCAGGGCAGTGACAAACACAACAGACGGTGCCGTTCTATGGCCTGCCGTCCTGTGGTTCGAACAGGAGGTGTCGGCGAAGGTGCCCGTTACCTCTGCAGAGACAGAAGACATCACCAGCAGGGCTCAGGTTTTGAGCATGATGAGGGCCACACACGGGCACAGGCGCTTGGTACAATGGATGGAAGGATGGAGGGAGGGAGGGAGGGATGGTGATACGAGTTGTATGAGCCCCCAATGAAATGATTTTAAAACAAACAAATGAGTTCCCAAAGCTGTAAATCTGGATGGGCCCAGAGAGCCTCGTTTTTCTCATCGTGAGCCACTGATGGGCTTGAACGCCCAACCTTGAAGTTAGCAGGCTAAGTCTCCAGCAACGCAGTTCCTTGGCTCTCGAGAACCTAAACCTCCTCTCCTAGGACACAGCCCTGTGTTTTGACGCTTCCTTCAGCGTCCCCAGAGACAGACAGATCGCAAAAGCAGAGTTTCTGTGTGGAGGAGGCGGCTGGGAGGGAGGGGAAACATGAGGAACTCATACCAACGACTTAAGTAGAAAAAAAATGGTTTAAGAATGATGATGGCAACACATGCACAAATGTGCTTGGCATACAATAGATGTATGCATTGATTGTGATCAGAGTTGGATGAGCCCCGGGGGCGTCCTGGTTGTGCGCGCGACTGCGGCCCACTGGGACGGAGGTTCAATTCCAGCAGTGGGGCTGGGCCTCCTACTCCCACCACCGGAGAGCAGTGATGCCCCCCCCAAAAAAACGGGGTCAGGAAGGAAATCCGAGCACAGTCGGAGGTCAAAGGGTGGGAGCAGTGCTGATCGGAAAGCTATTTCGCCCTCTTAACTTTACACCCAAAGGACAGTAAAAAGGTGCAAGGGGGCTGCGCCCCAGAGGCACAGTGGTTGAGTGCGGGACTTCGCCCCACTGGGTGGGAGGTTCATATCCAGCAGCAGCTCTCCAGGAGCAAGACTGGGCCTCCCACTCCCACCAGGCAGTGATGCCACGCAAAAAAGAAAAAGAAACAAAGAAAGAAATGAAATGGGAGATAACGGGTGCAGGAAATGTGTCCTTCTCCTTGTTGCCATGGAGTCGATGCTAATCAAAGCGACCCTCCCGGACTCGGTAGAGGACTGCCCCGGTGGGCTTTCTAGACTGTGATGCGCTGCGGGGAGGAAGCCCCGTCTTGCTCGTCCAGGAGACAATACGGCGAACGATGACTCTTTACTTTAGGGAGGGCATCTCAAATAGGAACATCAGAGGTTTGCCCAGTGGCGGGGCAGCGTGGTGGGCAGCAAGGCTCCAACTTCTGCACTGGCCGGACCCATCTCGACGTCTCCCAGGGCGCCCGGACACCAGCCCTGCTCCCCGTGGGGCTGCAACCCCAAGAGGACCCAAGGGGTTAGTCCCACGAGAGTCCAGAACCTTTGCTCCCCTCCCCGGGGCAGGCGGAGCAGTGGGGCACTTCCGGCCTGTGTCCAGGAGTAGGGGACCCATCAAGAAAGCCAGTGCCGAGGTGAATGGAAGGGGGGCAGTGGGAGGGCTCCCCAGGGCCTGAGTTCTGAAAAGGGATAATGGAGGGTTGACCCCCCCCCCAGTGTCTCTGGGGACAGGACAGGAGAAGGGGTATCTCTGTGAACCTGCTGCTCACAGGTGTGTTGGGGTCTCCACTGGCCTGAAAGACCCCTTGGCTGGTGTGTGTGGTCCTGGTCTCAAGGTCATGGGGTGACTAGGTAGGTGGCCCCGTATTGGTTCCTCTTGGGAGAGATCTCGACGCATCTCCGAACCCCGGTAAAATCCACTTCACCGTCCACCGTCCATTCATCTGTCCAATCATCCATCCATCCATCCACTAAACTCATTCATGGATCCATTCATCCTCCACCCTGGCACGGTGCCCCACCTTCTCACAGCCTCTCTGCCTTTGATGGCCTCCTCCAAGGTCACTCAGCTGACCAGTGGGGGGCCAGAACGGTGCCAAGGTGCTCAGTCCTTCCCCTCTGGGACAGGTGGTGAAGGCCGGGTCATTTAGGCCCTGTCCCTAAACCCAAACCCCGACCTCATGGCCACCCAGGACATTCGGACTCTTAGCAACAGGACAGGACAGGGTAGACCTGCCCCTCCGGGCTTCTGAGACCGCACGTCTATGGAGTAGACAGAGAGCAGACCCGCCGGCGGCCTTGAACCACTGACATGTGGCTAGCCGCTCAGTGGGCAGCCCCCCGTGTTTCATTCGCTCAACTTAAGAAAACAAATACAAAACAAACCCCTCCCTGGCGTGGAGTCGAATCTGACTCCCAGTAATGCTATCGGGCATGCGTTTCCAAGACTGTAAACTCTTTTTGTGTGTGTGTGTGTGGCATCTCCTGCCTTGCTCCCGGAGAGCTGCTGCTGGATTTGAGCGGTCAACCCTGTGGGCTGCAGTTCGGCACACAATCACTAGGCCACCAGGGCTCAGCTGAGACTGTACATTCTTCTTTTTTGTTTGTTTGTTTTGCTTTTTCGGGGGGGGGAGGCGGGCATCACTGCCTCTGATGGTCGTGGGACCTGCCCAGCGCTGCTCCTGAGAGCCGCTGCTGGATTTGAACCGCCAAGTCCATGGGCCGCAGTCCCGCACTCAACTACGTACACCACCGGGGCTCAGCCCTGACTATACATTCTTTACAGAAGTAGAAAGCCTTGTTTTTCCCCCAAGGAGAAGCTGGCGGTTTTGAACTGCTGATCTTGTGGTGAGCAACCCACCCACTACACCTACAACCAAACCAACTTTTGTTTGAGCTTCTTCTTCTGGCAGAGAGATGACTCCTTCTCAAAGCCTCTCCTGACCCTCCTCTCCCCCTCCTCGCTCCTCGCCAACCTCTTCGCCTTCATCTTTGTCACCCACCTGCCTCCACTGTGGCCGCCTGTCAACCTCACCATCCCCAACCTGCGCTACCGCAGCAACCTTCCGTCACACGCCAAACCCTTGCATCAAACTATCGCCTGCTCAAAACAGGCTTGCGTTGGTGTCTTGCGCTCCATACGCTCGTGGAAAAACACCGGGGCCTGGCATTCAAGGCTGTCTGCAGCCCGGTCCAGGCCCTTTCCCTCTCCCTGTCCCAGGTACAGGTCACAAGTTGGGAGACGCAAGAGGCGGAGCATTGAGTTGGAAGAGTTTCTTTATCGAGCTTGTATCTATTTGACTTTTTTTTTTTTAGGCATCACTGCCCTCAGGTGGTGGGAGTAGGAGGCCCAGCCTTTGCTCCTGGGAGCCGGAATTGAACCTCCATCCCAGTGGGCCGCAGTCCTGCACACAACCACTACGCCACCGGGGCTCAGCCCCTCTATTTGACTTTCAAATTGGGAGTTTTCGTTTTTAAAATCCTGGCTTCCCGCGGGCGAGATATCATTAGAGCTGGCAGCCCGAGACTATGTTCTTGCAGGTAGCAATTGGTTAGAGCAGAGACTAGCTGTCCCCTTAGCAGTTGGAAACCACCAGATGAAGCTTTCTTCCCCCTCAAAGAGCTCCAGTCCTGAGACCACAGGGTGGCTAGGAGCTGAAATAGATTCCCTGGCCATGAGTTTGGTTTGGGCTCGATGGGCTGTGCCCAAATTCACCACGCCCCTGACTTGCGCTGTGCCCAAGTATGTCCCTGGGTCGGAGCCCCAGGCTCAGCTGGTGTGCGTGAGTGGTAAGTTTTCCACGAACCATCTAGAGAGGGAGGTGTTTGGGGTACCTATGACTTGATCAAGCTGCGCAAATGGGAAGTACAACCAAGGGATGCGTGAGTGAAGAAAAGGAGAACAGTTAAGCACCGGCTTCCTTAGCGCATTGACTTCTCTTCCCCAACCCCTTAGCAATGGGAGCTTCCCAAGCATGCCCCACAGCCATCTTTCCCAAATTGGTCAATACCTCCCCCTAGTGGTCACTGGAATAACAGCAGGGCCGTCAAAGCAGATTCCTACACTTTACCCTGGGTTATGGGTTCAAGTACAAAGGTTTCTCGGGCTGAGCCCCGGGGGCGTAGTGGTTGTGCGCGGGACTGCGACCCACTGGGATGGAGGTTCAATTCCAGCTCCACGGAGCAAAGGCTGGGCCTCCTACTCCCACCACCTGAGGGCAGTGATGCCAAAAAAAAAAAGGGGGGGGTTTTCATTGCCAGGGGGTGCTGAGTCCTTTGTTCTTTTTCCAGTGAAAGGAGAAATAAGCCGTATCAGTTTGGGACCGTCTGCCCTACAGGAACGCTTACCCAGAATGCTGTCAGGATGACTTCACAGCCTCCCAAAGGAGCCCCAGCCCCAGGTGGCTGCACCATCCTATACGATATGACTCAGTCTCTCTGTAGCCTCCCACTGTCCACTGTCTGTCTCATGCTGGAGGACAGGCACTGAGGGAAATCAGGATGATGACCCCTCCCCATTCCCTCTGGACTCCTGTGCAGTACCCAGTACAAGGGTTTTTGTTTGTTTGTTTGTAGGTGTTTTTTTGGGGGCACATCACAGGTCAAGAATTCAACTAAGTGGCATAGTCAGACACACACGGGCCAGGCTCTAAACAGTTAACTCTCTCTCTCTCTGCACTGTCCTAGCAACGGACACAGTGTAGTACCTGGGCGGACACGCTCCCTGGTGTCTGAGGAAGTGGGCGTCCTAAGAGAGCATCCCAGACACATGATAGATAAAGCAGCATCCCCTATACCCAAGCCTTGGAGCAGAGGAATGGGGAGGCAGTCCCAGAGGACAGAGGTCTTACTCGGTCCTGAAAGTCGAGGCCCTTCACCAACGCCTGGACCTGGAGCAGCTGCTTAGCATTCAGCAGAAGCTGCACTGTGGCCTCTGGGCCTTGTGAACAAAGACTCGGCCTGATTCCGATTCCGAATTCCAAGATCTAGAATGCCAGCCATGGTTCAGTGCAACCCCCACCATGTGCTTTGTACTGGCATCCCCTCCCCACACCGACAGTCCCTGTGGGCTCAGTACTGAATCTGCTTCTTGCAGATAAGAAGTCTGAGGTCCCCAAGTCTCAGGGACTCACTCCGGGCCACCCCGTGAAAGGAGAGCCAGGACTTCAAACCCATACAGGCTTCAAATCCATACAGGGCCCCTGCTCGTTGCCGCTGCCTTCCTGACGCACGCTGGGAGCGAACGAGGACTGAGCAGTTTGCTCAGAGACTCAGCTCTCAGCCGAACCAGGCTCTCAGAGATGACCCCACCCGTAAACCTAAGGGAAATGCCAGCCCAACGCCATGTCCTCGCCATCGGGGGTCATCAAATGGGTTCCAACTCACAGTGACCCATGGACAGCAGAACGAAACTCCGTTCAGTCCTGCACCAGCCTCACAACTGTCATGGTCAAGTCTGTTGTAGCCCCTGCATCAACCCCCCCCTCCCCCCCTCCCAAGGCCCCCCTCCTGGAAACACGACCCCGTCTTGCCCTGAAGGAGCACTCTGACTGTACTTCATCCAAGACGGATCTGTGTGTCCTTTGGGCCGTCCACGGCGCTTCCGGTATTCTCCGCCGACTAAACTCCAAGCCAAACTCGCTGCCCGAGAGCTGATGCCGACCCACCGCGACCCTTGAAGGCAGAAGAGAACTGTCTCTGAGGTACCAAGGGGACAACTCCTCCCTTCTCTTGTGCCACGGCTGGCGGTTTCAAACCGCAAACCTGGTAGGTCGTAGCCCAGTGCATCACCCTCATGCCACCAGGGCTCCAGCAGCGCCCCCATTCACTCAAACGCATCCGCCCGACTGTCTCAGCATCCCAACTGCATCTTCTCCCTCCCTGTCTCAAGAATTAAACTAGACACCTTGTACCCGGAGGGGGGGGGGCACGGGGCTAGTGGTGACCCGTGGGACTGTCAACCCCAACGTGAGCAGTTCAAAACCACCCGCGGCTCCGTGGGAGAAAGACAGGGCTTCCTACTCTTCTGAAGAGTCCACAGCCTCAGAAACTCCCCGAGGCGGTTCCAGCCTGCCCTGCAGGGACCTCGGCGTGGCCATTGCCTTGATGGCAGGGAGTGCGGGCTTTTGTTTTGTCTTTCATCTGAATTGGAGACCACTCAACCCTCCCTAAGTATCAGCTGTAATTCTCAACCCCCACACCTGTGGCTATTCCCCTTTATAGGCTTGTCCTCCTTATGGTAATGAGACCGAAGTGGGGGAGGTCGGTTTTTTTTTTTTTTTTGGAAGAGTGGCCCGTGTCTCTTTTGTGACATAAAGGATCCACACCTGCCAACTCAGAAGCAGACTCCCTGGAGCCTCGCCCAGAGAAGAAGCTTAGAAGAGACAGGCCCTGGGCTCCGGAAGCAGTGGGGAAAGGCTTCCCCGGACATCTGACGGGGAGCCCCCAACACGGGGAGAAAATAAGCTTCCGTTGCCTAAAGCCTTGACTTGTGGTCTCTGGGAGAGCAGCACTCGATCCCGGAGAAGCAAGACGTCTTTTAAACGTCCCCAGACTTTGAACCGTTGGATTGTATGAGACCGAGGTGGCGTGCCAATAAGGCTTCCAAAAAAAATAAAGTGTTAACTGGAAAGAACCCTTGAAAGTTAGTTTACATTTAATGATTCAAAAAAAAAAGAAAGGCTGAGCCCCGGTGGCGTGGTGGTTGTGCGCAGGACTGCGGCCCACTGGGATGGAGGTTCAATTCCAGCTCCCAAGGAGCAAAGGCTGGGCCTCCTACTCCCACCACCTGAGGGCAGTGATGCCAAAAAAAAAAAAAAGAAAGAAAAACAAGCAGTTAATGTATGCGCTGGTGATCTATTTAATAGAGTTTTTTTTTTTTTAATCACAAGAAAAAAGACTTACATATTGATAACCATCTGACGCGGTACCCTTTAAACCTAGGTAACAGGCCTGGTTTGTGGCAGGGGGGGACAAGGGGGAGAGGCTGCTCTTCAGAGCGAGGGCAGCGGGGAAGCCCACTGTGCTCAGTGCTTCTCGAGGCTTCCCTAGTTTACTGCGTGGAGTCCTGCCAGACACGACGGTATCATCGGCCTCGTTTGCAGCGGGCAGACCCGAAGCTTCGAACCGCTCCCCAGCTTTGCAAAAGCGAAGTGATTCCGCGGGACCAAGCTCCGAGCTGAAGGCCGGTGCACCTGCCGCTCGTTCTCCCTGCCGGGCTGCGTGTGGGCGTGGCCTCGACCACCCCAGGGACTGGGCTTCAGGGGCCCCGGAGACGCCCAGGCATCTGACCAGGCTAGCGTCGTGGAGGCCAGGAGGACTCGCAGGAGCCCCACGCTGTGCCTGTGGGGGAAGGTAACGCGCACCCCCACCCCGGCGACCTTTCCCACCCATTCTAAGAGCCGCTGCCCTTCTCACAGCCCCCTCTGCTTCCCTGCTGGACTTGAAAACTAGTAGGGACCTCATATTGGGTGTGTGTGTGTACAAAAATACACACTCATAGGTAAATGTGAGCAGTGGCCCAGAGACACACAGGTGTGTGCAATGACACAGACACACAGGTATGGGGGTCTATTAGGTAATTACAGATTATAATTCAAGATCAGGATGGCTCAGGATACAGTTCTTTGACGATAGCTGTTCTCTCTCTCTCTCTCTCTCTCTCTCCCCCTCCCTCAGGCAGGTCTCTCTCTGGCTTGATTTCTCCCCTTCTCAGGTAAGGGTCATAAAGCTCTTTCAGCTCCCCAGAAATACCGCAGTGAACTAGTAAGCCTTAGTCCTGTAGGCACTTGGCTCTGACCTTGAGAGCCAGCAAACTCTGTTCCATCAAGTGCCCAGAGGCCTCCAACCTGAGGGTCTATCTGAGGGTCAGGAAACCCACTGCCGGGTCTCCTTGTTCTGCTGCCCCGGCTTTTCCACCGGCGTGTCTTGGCACCTCTTGCGGTCTCTGATTTGAATATCTCCCTCTGTCTCCTGGAGCTTCTCAGTGCAAGAGTCGTGGTTCTAAGGGCCACGCTCCACTGTGGGCTCCTGGTGGTCGCGAGTTTCTCCGTCCTGCTTCTGGGGTGGCTCATTTAAAACGCCCAGGAAGGGCAAGCCTGCAGTCCCCTCACTAGGGCTCCCAGGGCCTTATTTCCCTGACTTCGCCGCCCACAGGGGCGCAGTGCAGTATTGGCGTGGTCCGGTATTGACATTCTTAGAAAACGATTCAATTGCATTGGTGGGCCACAAGCACAAGCGTAGTCATGTAGAGGGACTTCTGCAGACTGTGGTGAAAAGCTATATTACGTCATTCATTGCAGGGTCTCTCTGCTTCACGTTAATTCCTTCATTGGATCTTCTACACATGGTCTTTGTGACCTCCCCCCCCCCCCATGACTGGGTGGGACCATGCAAAGGAGGTGGCTTGCGGCTCCCATGGGGATTAGGCCGCTTGCCGCTGATGCAAATAAAGTGTCTGATACCTGATACCCTCGTTGGGGCAGGATCATGAGCCGGCTAGTCCCTGCTGCCATCTTGCTCAGCTCAAAGAGAGCCTGTCCCAGAGCAAGCAGAGCTGGCCGTAGACTTGGAGGGGGTGGGTGGGAGCGGGTGCCCCTGTGCTAAGAACCTCGTGGACCCCGGGGGCCAGTGAGAACGGGAACAGCGGAGACGGCGAAGGAACGAGATGGCGAGAAGTGACAGTAAGCATGGCAGAAAGGGCAGTAGCAGAACCGAGAGACCCACGCCAGGTGCCCCCTTGGGAGTGCTGGCCCAGGACATGGGAGCTGAGCGCCTTGGGACTGGAGGTCGTCCGTCCCCAGGTACTTGTTGACGGAGCGAGGCTGGCCAACCTGGAGCGCCGAGCACCCTGAGCAAAGCTGCGTAGAGGAGTGGGGTGACTTTCAGCCCTCCGGGGCAGAGCTAAAGAGCTCTGTGACGCTTGCCAGTCATTGCAGAGGTGAGGTTCCCAGTGGGGCCAGGGGCAGACAGAGCAGGCCTGTCCTGAGAGGGTCAAGAGGAGCCCTGCCTTTAGGGGCTGAGATGACCCTCTGGTCTGAGAGGAACTGAAGAGCCAGGAGGAGACAGGCGAGACTTCCCCCTCCGGTGAAGAGCGAGTCTCAGAAACCCCCAGGGCCAGCTCTAGCCGATCGTCTCCAGCGTCGCTCGGAGTCAGTACGGACTTGGTGACTTGTTTTGTGTTTGAGCATGGACGGTGAGTCTCATGTGGCCATCGCCACAAAGGATGGAAGCCGGGGAGGGCAGTGGGAGGGACCGCTGGTGCCATTCACTGCCATTGAGTCGGCTGTGGGTCATCCTGAGTCCTTGAGTCTTCCTTCTCTCCCCCGAGTGAGAGGAGCGGCTTCGGCGGGCATGCAGGGTGGTGCGACTGCAGGACTCACATCGTCCTCTGCAAGGGCTCCAGAGAGAGCGCAGGTCACCGGGACCAGAGACCGGCGAACCGGGCTCACAGCCAGTGGTCCCTGGGAGATGTCGCATGTGACTCCGAAGCGAAATTGAAAATGAAAATAAAACACACATCGTTTCACTTGAAGGGGGGAGAGGAGAGGGGAAGGGAACTATGGGGAGCTGGTACTGGGGGCCTAAGTGGAGGGAGGATGTTTTGAGAGGGATGACGACAACAAGTGTGCCAATGTGGCCTGCGTACAATTGATGTGTGTATGGATCGTGATGGGAGGTGTATGAGCCCCCAAGAAAATCATGGGGGAAAAAAAGATATTATTCAGATAAAAGTAATTTCATTTGTTGGTAAAAATCTATTCCTGGATATTGAATAATTGTTAAATTGTTGTGAGGGACAGGATTGGCTCTTCTGTCTCAAACGTGTACCGGCCCCTGGTCTAGAGGAAGAGGAAAATGACTCAATGCCTATCTGCCAAGAGGAATCAAAAAAAAAAAAAAAAAGAAAACACAAACTGGCTGCCATTAAGTGAATCCCAACTCATAGCAGGAACCAGTGTTAGTCCAGGTTGACTGGAGAAACAAGTTCTGTGCGCAGGACTGCGACCCACTGGGTTGGAAGTTCAAATCCAGCAGCAAGACTGGGCCTCCTACTCCCACCACCGGGGGGCAGTGATGCCCCCAAAAAACAAACAAAAAGTACCAGTAACATATTCATTGGGCTGAGCCCCGGTGGCGTAGTGGTTGTGCACGGGACTGCGGCCCACTGGGACGGAGGTTCAATTCCAGCAGTGGGGCTGGACCTCCTACTCCCACCACCGAGAGCAGTGATGCCCCCCCCTCCCCACCAAAAAAAAAAAAAAGCCTGAGGTCACAGGGGCGCAACAGCGAAGGGGCTCAGAGTCCGGGGGGGTCAAGCTAAACGCCCCTCTAGCTCCGCCGCCCCTCCAGCCAACAGCTTCAGGCGGGGCATGGAGCTGACTGGGGCGTGGCTTGGCAGCGATGAACCAATCGCGGGTCGCAATAGGGCTAGGGGCGGGACATGCGCTCTCCCTCCCCTCCCCTTCTTTCCCGGCCGAAGTTGTCCGGTAGCCTAGGCAACCACCCCGGCTCCTGGGCCCGCCAGGGCGATTTAGCTGTGACCCCACCCCTTTGGGTGTAGCCAATCAGAAGGCGCAGGTCCTTTAAGGGACACAGAGGACGAGGTGTTGATTGGTTGGTAGGAGGAGCCTCGCGCTGGTTGGACAGAGTGGATGCTCCGGCGCAGAGCGGGTGTTGGAGCAGCGCCCGGAGGAGTGGGCGAGGGTCGAGGGAGCCCGGGAAGGGACGGGAGGGCGCTGGGTCCCACCACGGGATAGTGTCATGTGTCATGTTCGTGGGTGGCCTCAAGTCGGGTTGTTCCCACGCACAGCGACTCCACGCGCAGCTGCCCCGTCCTAGGACCACCCGTCCACTGTGTCAAGCACATCCATGCATTGGTTGCCGTCATCATTTGCAAAGGAGCCCTGGGTCTCAGCGCCTCATCTAAGTGAACTTGAACATAAAACATAAAAACAAGAGTTGCAAATTTCTTACCCCAAACCACCCACAGCAAGGTGCCCATCTGTAACTTTGAAGAACTGGGGCTTTGGGCCGCAATAACTTCCGCCTTCTCTTGGTTCACCTTTTTCTTTAGATCTGGACCCTACTCGCTAGATACTCAGAGGCAGGGGCAGCAGTGGGGACATTCTGGACCCTCACCTTTTGGCCACAAATGCCGAAGACTAAAAGGGTAGAGAAGTAGTAAGGCAAGTGGGACGGGGCTCTGCAGCTCTGGGAGAAAGGGGGATTGGGCTGGTGGATTATAACATACCCTTCTCGCTCCTCCAGAGAGAGACACACATCTGCTCCCTGTCAGGATCCCTGGGGGTCTGGTGACTGCCTGTCTGTCTGTCTGTTTGGGTGATTATCGGTGCAGACGGTTCCTGGAGGGTGTGGGAAGGGGGGGTGGTGGTAAACAGGGAGCCCGTAAGTGTAACCAAAATTGATGGCAAGGAGGGTGTAGCTTTTCTGGCCATGTTTGATCGATCTCATTGTGTCTGAGAGGAATTACTGAAACGGGAATGAGGGGTTAACATGATAGTGGGACAGGAGGGGGGGAAGAAAAGAAAAAATATGAATATGTGTAACTATATAAACATATATATATATATATATATATATGCAAAGGCAGCAAGGAAACAAGTGGGCCTCAACTTAAATCTTACCTCAATGCAGGAAAGGTTTGTTTTAATAATGTAGCATGGTATGATGCTCACCTTCCTGACATGATCCCCGAAGACAAAGCGGGTGCGTAAGCAAATGTGATGAAGAAAGCTGATGGTGCCCGGCTATGCAAAGATGTAGCATCTGGCATCGTAAAGGCTTGCAGTTAAACAAGTGACCAGCTGGCAGGGGAACAACAGTCTACCTGGAAGAAGCACACCGTCTATGTGGTCTATGTGGTCATGTGGTGTTGATAAGAAGAGGTATCAGAAGTTCAAAAAGAAACAGCCAAATCCATGTGAAGGGGTGTGCATGCTGTGGAGACCCAAAACCCACTTGCGAGCTAACTGGACAGTCCCTCTCAGAAGGGCCACCCGGAAGGGATGACAAACCCAGGGTGCGGTATAGCACTGATGAACCACATAACTTCCCTCTAGTTCTTGAATATGTCCTCTCCCTCCTATTATGACTTTGATTCGTTTTACCATGTTAATCATGTTAGATTTGCATGTGTTCATTTGTGTATGTAAGATCCATAAATGACTGGGCCTCCTACTCCCACCAGAAGGCGCACACACATACACACACACACACACACACACACACACACACAAAGATCCATACATGAAAGTCAGGATAGACAACCCCATAGAAATAGTAAGAGGAATAATGGGTCCCTGAGAGTCTGGGAAGGGATGGGGGTGGGGTGGGGAGAAGGGAACAGAGAGCTGATAACATTGATAACTATAACACACCTGATGGGATTGAAGAGAAAATTGTATGTGAACGGTCATAATGAATGACATATTGTGTAAGATATGGCAAAAAAAAAAAAACACCCAACGGTTATGGGGGAAAATAAGGGTTCCTGGGGGCAAGGGAGGGGACAAAGTGGAGCTGATATCAAGGAGTTTGAGAAGAAAGAAAATGTTTGAAACTGGTTGTGGTAGCAATTGTACAATACTGCTCGGTGTGATTGAACTATGGAATGATAGCTCTGTATTAACTTCCAGAAAATGATGAAAAGGTAGAAAAAGAATCTGGGGGTCCACTTTCTCCTATGCTTCTGCCATTCAACTGGAGTCCTTTAAATGGTATCCATGTAAAAGCAGACTCATCGGTCTGGCATGAGAAGCGAGCGGCTCTCCTGTCACCGGACTAGCGGGACTTCATTGTGTTAGGCGTGCTCTAGTTTTTATCCAAGACGCATTTTTTCTCCATGTTCTTTCTTTCTCTAAGTAACTGTGTAATGAGGGACCCTTCTTCCTCGGTGTGTGAGTAGAAATCAATGTAGTTTATGACCCCAGAGTGGAATGTATTGTCTGAGCTTCAATTCGTGTACTCCTCCTCCATGACAGGGAATTTCCAGCCGGGGGAGTTTTGTGTTTTGGACAAACCTACACATTATTGTAAAAAAATTTTTTTCTTGCATCACTGCCCTCTGGTGGGAGTGGGAGGCCCAGCCTTGCTCCTGGAGAGCTACTGCTGGATTTGAACCGCCAACCCCGTGGGCCGCAGTCCCGCACTCCACCACTGTGCCACCGGGGCTCAGCCCCTATTGCAAAACTTAGATGTTCGTTTACAATCAAATTTGAAAAGTCCAGGCTCCACGACACGGGTCCCATTCATAGTCGCGCTGAGGGCTTGCCCCTGGATGGCGAAGGCTTCCATCTACGCGGGCTCCTTTGGGCCAAGCAGCATGGCGGTGAGCAGCTCTGGCCCTTGAGATGCTGCTGCTGGACCTCGTTTGGCTTCTTCCACCACCCCTCTGGGCGCACGCTGTCCACGGGCAGGGCGCATAC